>JAULBZ010001378.1:0-22524 GCA_032360805.1 Neoturris breviconis | reverse complement strand
CTCAAAATTATTGAATTTTACTTTTTTAAAGCTGCTAAGATATATGCTTTTAGTAAAGAATTTTGGAGATGGCTCCTTAAGTCAAGGTTACATGGCGAATATTTCTTTCTTACAGAAATACTTCTCAGAAATATTTTCGGAATTTATTTTAAAACCTTTTGAAATATTTATCAAGAAATAGGTTGCATAGTGTAAATGGTTATTGCAACAATAAACAGCAGAGAGAAAGCAGCTATCAGTCTGTTACTTGTTTCTTCACTTGGACCACAATTTATGGCTATCTTCACATAAGCACCCGATGAAACTCACTAACCAAAATACTCCACCCCACCCCGGATTGAAAAAATCATACTCACATGAAGGTGAGACACATGAAATTAAAATACACAAATTATGGCAAAATTCAATGAAAGGCTAGACAGAATTTATCCCAGGGTGAAAATATGAGTGTATAGTAACAAGAATTTCACTACATTGAAAAATGAAATGATTATGTTCTAACCCAGAGTGAGTTTGATCTTGGTCATGTGGAGGTACCCTTAAGGCGGATCTCCACTAGGTGATGTCGCTTTCAACTACTGAATGCTGTGGTTTCATTGAGCAAACGAATCCATCCGCCTAGTAGTAATCTGCCTTAACTCTAATTAGGAAAGAGAGATTAGTGCTGAATGTTATTTTTGGTACATACACTGAAATCTTATATTAAAAGTGTAAAATCTAGTGTGATTTCCACTATGTAAACAATTCGCTGCAAAGTCAAAAAAAGACATTCCATTCGTATAAATTTCTACAAATGGGATGTCTTCTTTTGGCTTTCGCAGCAAATAATTAACATTTCTTTATTAGCCATTTATTTTGCATGCACTTATTTCAAGGAGTAAACATTTATTTTCAGAAGGGAGTTTATACATAGATAATTGATGCAGAAGAATAAGATAACACGTCATTTTAATATTTTTCCTTCACATTCTTTGCTATATCTGATTTAAATCAAAACAACGTGTGAATATATAAATTATGTTACATAATAAATCCAATTTATAATTGTAGCCTAGAAATCGAATCCACCAGTCATTATCTCTTGCTCTGTTTTTTCCTGATATTTATATGCCCAGTGGGCAAAAACTTGTTCAAAGTCTGCAGTATAGACACTAGAACAAAGTAGTTCTAGCATCATTATTGCGGACTTTGAACAAGTTTCTACCCACTAGGTTAATGATATAATAATGTAGATATGATATATTAGCTCTCTTGAAATTGTGATGATGTCTATAATGTAGAGCAGAACAATTCCATACTGAAAATGAAAATTGTTTTTCTCACACAATAATATTTGATATTTTTACTAATATGAAAATATAAAAATAAAAAGTTGCTTATGACTATAATTGAGTATTAAGTTACTTATCTCATTACTGTCTGAGTAATGGTTAACAAAGTGGTTGCCAAAAAGTTTTAAATATGTTATTTATAAAAACAACAAAAGTGTATTTGAACAAGTTTTAATGCAGCAATAATTTGATTTCTTTACATAATATTTCCAAGGATAACAATAACTCTTTCTCTGGAAGATTCGTCACACATATACGGAAGCAGTTTTGAAACTTGCCCTCTGGACTGAAACTAAAAAGAAAAATAACTATAAGTAAGGAAGTAGGTTTCCAAGTCAGTGACCTAAAAGCTCATCCTAAAGCAGGTTTCCACTAGGCAAGTTCGTTTGCGTGAAATCTAAATGAAGCCATTACATTGGTTGAAAGCGACAATGTGACATCACTTTCAACCAATAAAATGGGTTCTTGTTTAATATGTGTGAATGAATTTGCCTAGTGGAAGTCCGCCTTAAAGTTACTTTCTTTCAAGTTGATATCTTCAGTACAAAGAAACCGATTATACATGATTGTTGGTTCAGCCTCTTCCATGCAAATATAAATTCAAACATTTCCTTAAATTTTAACTTAATTTGCACTATGGACTGAAACTTAAAAAGGAAAAACAACTATATTTTCTTAGACAACATTTTGAGAAAATAATATATTTTAAACAAGAATTATTTTTTTATTCTAACTAACCATTTCACAATACAACCAACTAGAAAAATATATATTGGATGAAACAAAATGCACCCAGTGTGTATCAAGCCTTAAATTAACAGCCAGACATTATCTGTAGAGGAGTATTTTTTAGTATAGTTTTCAGCTGGGAAGCTATACTCTTCCACGCTCTTCTACGGATGACAGTTATATAAAGGTTTGTTTATTATAATATTCACCTTTTTCCTGGCCATATAAATATTCCATATTTTTCTAAATTGTCTGACAAAACTAAAAAATTAATATGGAAGAATTAAAATCTGCAATTTAATACAAAATGACACAATACAGCTAAGTTCCTTTGTGAGAGTTGACGGATACATTATTTTTATTTATAGAAATTATATAAAGGTAAGTTATTTCAATCAATGGCTTTTAGTTTATTATGACAGTTAAGCTGTTCAGCAGCATTTTACTCATGTTCCCTTATTTGCATTTACTGTCTCATACTTGAGCATGCACTCTCATGTTTATTTGAAGTGATTCCTGTTAACAAGGGAATTCTGCCCTCAACATGAACACAACATGGCTAGCTGGGAAAACAAGCAAATGTGTTTGTTAATGTGTTTTAATCATATAATTGGCCACGAAAAGTCAACCTAGCATACAGGCTAGCTCACTTCCATATAATTAGGCCCTAGTTAAATGTATCCTTCAGACAAACAAATGTAAGACAAACAAAAGTGAATGCCTGGCCATATATCATTACTATGCTAAAATTTAATACCTTTAGAATCACATTTAACAGGCATTTGCAACCACAACACGAATCCACCCTGAAGAAAAGTAGTTTAATCACCATTGCTTAAGAACAGCCTTGCAATGACAATTAGTTATAGTCTGGATACATTGAATCTGTAAATTTACTTCAACATATAAGAATTCCCGTCATTGTTAATTTTTAATGACGATGCTGCAAAGTGATAGTAAAACTTATTCTCCAGAGCGGAATCATATGCTAATTTAGTTTGTACAAAATTTCTAAAATCATGTGTGAGAACTTGTGTGCAAAAAATTGCAAATAAAACCGAGATATGTTTCTTTTTAGCCAAGACAGGATATTTTTTCAGCAAAATTATTCATCCATGGAGTGCGATTCATGGTAAATCTTTGAACAGCCCACACCACACATACACATAATAGATCTTATGATCCACATCCAAACAAGAATAAGCATGACATACTAACATGTACTACGGTGACTTCTAGTTGCAATCTTATAGCCAGAGCATAACAAACAAATCACAATGACAAGCATGTTCTGCAAACACTACACAATTTGATGGGATAAACCATAGTCAAGCATTTCCTGTGACTATAGATGCAGTAGTAGAAGAACTAATCAAAGCTTAATCATTAATATCGTGACTCCATACTGCTCCATATTTACTTACTTTCCTATAATCCAATCCAACGTTCTCTTGTCTCAACTGATTTCCTATATAGCCAGTATCTACATACTGTACCTATCAATCTACAATCGATTTAAAACAACTTCAACTTGGAACAACGATTCCACACTCTGCTTCAATTCGCAGAAACAAGTATGTTATTTCTTTATTTCTTCATTTACCCCAAAAGTAATTTAATAAATTAAAACATGAACTTTTTTTTTCACAGCAACAGCAACAGCACTTTACTCATCACCAAGTGTGATTTTATAAATTCAAACCCCATTCCGAATGTTTACTTAAAATTATCAGAATTTGCGTTTACGCTACTTCAAAGAAATACCGACCAGTCCATATCTGGGCTAGTGAGTGCAGAAGCTCCACCTTCAAAAATATCGAGATGCTAAATAGTTTCTAACTCTGTATGGCTTTGTAAACTCTCATTTCCTGATTATCCCCAATTTGAGATTATAGCCAAGGTAGTTCTCTGAAAAATGTACAACTCCAGTCTAAATCAAACTTATTTTGGTAGGAAACCAATCCTTCGCAGGTAATTACGAGTAGTTATATTTAGGCTTGACTGATGGTTAGATAGCAATTTTATAAAATGACACTCTTACCAAAGGTTCTTGAAATGTGACTTCAGCTGGTAAATGATCATGAAGGTACTTACATGCTACATCCAAAATGTGCTGTGACAAAAGAAAATTATCCACTATAGTCACAATGAAATCATCGTATTATAGACTAGAGTACAAATGAAAGCCTTAAAATAATGGTTGGACATCACCTATGAAGGAGTGTTTAGTATAGTCTCAAAAACACTCCTCCACAGGGAATGTCTGACCATTATTTTGAGTCCTGTATAATATGATCTTATAAGGTATACTGTTGTAAAACTTGTAAATTTTGATGTTTTCTTTATAGTTTAGCATAACATCAGTGTTCATAATAAGAACAAATAATTACTATGGATGAAGAGTGTTAAGTCAACGAGCTCGCAATTAATTGGTTTCTTCGGTACAAAGAAACCAATCAATTGCAAGATCCTTGAATCAGCACTCTTCCCGTGGAAATGAATTTTGGAGATGATCCCTAATCACTATGGAGTGGTGAGTAATGAGCATAGCTCCAGCTTACAAAGCCTCTAGCTATGCTCAAAAATCACTTATCAGTGATAATTTGCTCTTATTTCAACTACCTACTGGTATGAAAATGTAAATTTAAATAAACTACACTATAATGCTTTATTTATTAGTCATCATCACTATGCATCTCACATACAAAAATACAAAGTTGCTAGTGTGTGTTGAACTAAGATGATTTTGAAGTAAGATGTCTCTCTGCAACAAAATAAAGAACGTTTGCTATATTTTCAACCTACGAAATATTTTATATAATTATTTGTGAACTGGAAAACTTATAATTTCTTCCCTATTAAGTCTAGATTTTTTTACCCTTGTAAGTCTGGGATGGAATACTACCTGTTTCTAGTATACCAACATTTCATGCTTTAGTTTTGTATTTTACAGATCAGAATTATACAATTTACAGGCCAGGATAACGTAATTTATAGACCCCAAAAATACTGGTCTTGTATTATTATTAAGCATGATGACATGATAATAAGGTCATATGACTAGGGATAAAATGGTTTTTGAGCTTAGAAAGCACAATCTATTTTCTAAAGACAAGTTTCGTAATCAAATGCGGTTCACATTAGTTACTAGATTTTACACATATTTAATTCCAATGATGATTTCATACTAAGGTCATGTGATCAAATATTTGAAATATTATAATTTAGTTTTATATAAATTATTTTTTGTTTAGTTATCATCAGTGCAAGTAGAACTATAACTGGAGTAAGTCCCATTATCGTATGTAGTTTTATCTTAGGTGCAGGGACCATAATGACTACAAGGATCTACAAAGTCCATTCTTTTAATAGGGTCGAGAAAGAACCCAGTAGGCACAAACTTGTGCATAGTTCAAAGTAGACGCTATAAGTTTTTGTTATATTGGAAGTTTGTTTCTTTACCTCAGGGCTCGAAATAACAGCCGGTCATCACTGTGAAGGAGAGATTTTTCAGAATATTTTCAGCCAACTTGGCTGAAAATATTCTGAAAAATCTCTCCTCCACAGTGATGACCGACTGTTATTTCGAGCCCTGTTACCTTATACAATGATGTTACACTCTCTATCACTGAATACAGCTTAGGATGTTGTAACAATACAGCCGCAAAGCGTTGGTTAAATGCGTTATACCCACCACCACTCGAAACGTCACTCCTAAAGATAAATCAAAATAAAATAATATAAATTTTAAACATGTTAAGTACAATGTTCAAAATAAGAACAAATAATCACTGTGGAGGAGTTATTTTTAAGCAAATAAGTAAATAATTAAAATAGGACTTGTATATAGGATACACATGCTTATAACCTACATGTGTATACCCATAATATGTTTTTTATATGTTTTTATTGTTTTTTGTTAGGTAATTAAAACCATGTTGTATATGTTTTTCATAATTTTATAATTATTATAATGAATTGACGAACACAAATAAATTTCATACAAATCCGCATCAGAAAATCGTCCTAGGATATATTACAAAAAACAAAATAACACTTTAACAACAAATAAGAGGCTTGTGAAAAGTTTGAGATTCGATGGCTGGGACATGAAACAAGAGTATAGGATTCGTACATCAGGTATGATATCTCTCAATTGCAATTCTGTTAAAAATTATTAAAATAATATCATGAATAGGTAATGTTCGAATCACTGCTATCATATCCATCTGGTTTCACTTTTCATCATCATCTGTTTACGTGAATATTTTACTGTAATTTTGCTACCTTGAATCGATCTATTGTACACAAAGAGTAAGGTTGATATCCATGTGGTAAGAAATTTTCCGCAAAAACTAAAAGAAGACAATCCATTTGTAGAAATCAACATCACGCATAGTGTGATGTCAATTTCTACCAATAGAATGTCTTCTTTTGGCTTTTGCTGTGATTTTCCGCCTTGTAGAAATCAACCTGTACAATCAAACTTTATAAATAGTTACACAAAAATATTTATAAAGAGTGATAAAAAAGTCGTCAAGAAATAAATTTGTTGCAACAAGACTTTACGTTGCCTTAATGGTAATATCAAATTTAAAAATGCTACTGTTTTGTGAATACATCTTATCAAAAGTGGGATGCTGTTGACAACCTGGTATTTTGATAGTAATAACCACAAGATCAAAGACTACTGAACACGGAACTATATGAACCTGTATTTAACAGTTTCTCGTGATATGAAAATGTTGAAAATATGATTTTATAAAATTAAAATAAAATTGAAATAAAATTTTGTTACACAGGTTGATAATCAAAAATATGCAGTGACACACCCTGGTTAAATTATACTGCAGTTTATACCTAGAACATAATAGGCAAGCCTCAAGATTAGGACGGACATCACCTGTGAAAGAGTAGTTTTTTAGTACAATTTTCAGCTGTGAAGCTGAAAACTGTACTCAAAAAACATTCTTCCATAGGTGATGTACAACCATTATCTTGAGGCTTGTATAGGTGTCAAATAGTGAATAAGAATAACAGAAACCTTTCACCGATCTGCTTAATAATCCAAGGCGATGTTTCTAACCAACCCAAACGCAATGATGGGAACAATACTTTAGAAAGAGATCCATTGGATACAACGTGCCCAATTCCATAATCATCATCAGTTCTAGAAGCATCAGAAATATTTGTAGGACATGGTAATGCTTCAAATAAAAACACAAGTGGGAGCGAGCACATTTATTAGCAGGGTGCCAGTATTTCGTTATGATAGCATGTTTTCAAAAGTTAGTCAATCTCTACATTGCCCTACTCTCTATGGTGTTCATTCAAACAGGTATTTACAAAGACGATATCTGACATCAATCTTCACGTAACTTCATTTCAAAATGATTTCTAATAATAGAAGGACAACAAGATTCTTCATTATTTATTTATTTATACTATTTTTATTATTGTTTGGAGTTGGATGAGGAGTTCATTAAAGGGTGGTACTCAAAAGAGCAGGAGCATTTCTTAGATTTCCTATAGAAAACATCATAAAGGTTGATTTTCATTAGGTGGAACATTCCGTGTGTAAGCCAAAAGAAGACATTCCATTGGTAGAAAGTGACATCACACAACCATAAGAAAGATAAAAAAGTTTATAAACAAACATCAACCCTCGAAATAACTATTGGACATCACCGACATACAGCTGAGAATTATACTGCATGTGATACCCACCAGTTATTTTTAGTTTGGTAGCATTTGACTTAAATTCATAATTTTACGAACATTCTTTAGAAAACATACATTGTGCAAAATAACAAATTTATAAAAAGAGTGACTTCGTATTAATTACTTAACAGCATTGTTAAAACTGATAATTTGAAAAAAGGTTTATTATTTTTGAACATATAATATCATGTAATAGGCGTGAAGACTTGCGTCTTTGCTGTTATTACTTCTGAAGCATGTGAACCTGTTATCTTGAAACAATTTTTTTTG
Organism: Neoturris breviconis; assembly: GCA_032360805.1. NCBI lineage: Eukaryota > Metazoa > Cnidaria > Hydrozoa > Anthoathecata > Pandeidae > Neoturris > Neoturris breviconis. The sequence goes on along the minus strand of JAULBZ010001378.1, from coordinate 14,473 downwards.
GTGCAAATTATAGATGTTTGGTTTATGTGTGAGATATTTTAATCAAGATGTACATTTCACTTGTTACTTGTGAATAAGAGTAACATTCACAAACAAAAATATGTCACACATGGTTTGTGAGCTTGAAAGGTCAGAATTTTAGAGGCGTGTTTTTATCATATGAGTGTAGATGGTTTGTACCTTTTGCAACTAGTCAAAAAATAAGCAAAAAAAAAAAAACCTGATGTATATATTTTCTTCAAGACTATGAAACTATGATTAATGTACACATAGAGAAATTATTTTCCTTTTAAAATGATAAAGATGGAAATAAACAGATTTACAATTTCCAGACAACGGTGATAAAGGTTATCCTTAAAAAGGACATTTGAAAAGAAAGTACAGAATTTCTGATTTTTTAATGAACTTAAGTGTCAATTAAACCCATCTATCAAAAATGTTAATTTTTAAATAAATCTGCTTTGTTAAAATACCTTATTAAATAAATGGAATTAATACAAATTTTCCAATATGATGAAAATCTTACGGGTCATCGTACATTACCAATCTTTGCGCAAACTGCTTCTCATTGACGTTGTATTGGTGGAAATTATAAACATCATCAGTAACAACCAATACGTTATATTTGCGCGCCAGTTTTACTACCTCTCTACATCGCTCTAACATAAATAAAATATAAACAATGGTGTACACTAAGAGTAAAAACTACTATAATGTGGTCTATAACATGATTGCCATACAGAGACAACAGTGTTCAAAATAAAAACAAATAATCATTGTGGAGGAGTGATCTTTGAGCATTGTTTCAGGCTATAAAGATCATTTACTCTTATTTTCAGTACTTGGGTTGATTTATTCTAGAGTAAAACAGTAGATGGGGAAAGCAAAAACTTGTTCAAAGTCAGCAGTAAATACGCTAAAACAATGTCGTTCAACAATTTTCTAGTGTCTTCACTGCAGACTTTGAACAAGTGTTGGCCAACTGGAATGATACCTGTTCATCGCTCTTTTTGTCAGTGAAAAAGAAAGTGCTGTTCAATGTATGTTTTAGTAACTAGGGTTTGCAAGGATTAAACTAGCATTGACTGTCATATTCCGGTTTAGGAGAAGAACAGTTTCTTGCACTTTCCGTTTAGAATGGCCTATTTTTAAGGTACTCTGTTTGCTAAATTTAGTCCAAGAGACATTGTTCAAAGGTTGGACACTGACTCCTTTTTCTCTACCTGGTGAATAATTAGTCCCTTTAGGGTTATGAATAACTGTCATTAAAAATATAATAGCCCAGTATGGTTTTGCATCAGTCTTTACATGTTTACTTTTCTGTTGACAATCTTTTAACTTGCTTTCCAGTTCTGATATAATGATTCCATCCTGATCAGTACATACTATAAAATAAAAGCACGGCTCAAAATAAATCACTGTGCTGGAGAGATTTCTAAGTATAACTTCTGGCTGTGTAGCCCAATGTTATTGTAAAAAGACACTTCTCCACAGTAATTATTTACCCTTTCCACTGAGAAAAATGTTGACATTTTAAACTTTATTACTCGGAATAAGGGCAAACAATCAATGTGGAGGAGTGACTTTTGATTATACAGTAGCTTAAGTCCGAAGCTATGCTAAAATGTTTTTTCTTCATTGTGATTATTCGTTTGACATTCTGATATTATTTATATCAGAAGTAACAACAATACGTTAAAGTTAAGTGGTCGCAATTAAGCCTGAAGCTATGCTCTTATATCGACCACTGAAGTTCCTTGATAAAAACCCTTTTACGTAGATTTTTAAAAAAACAGTTCTTGAAATAAGAGCAAATATCATGGTGTGCGAGTGCAAGCATAGATTCAAATAATCACTGCGTGCAAGTGGTTTTGTTGAGCATAGATTCACAAGTCATATAGTCTGAACTCAAAACGCCCTCCTTCACAGAGATTATTTGTTCTTGTTCCAAGCACTGAGAAACATCACATTAACAGTCGAAATAAGAGTAAATAATCACTGTGAAAGAGTGATTTTTGAGCATAGCTTCAGGCTAAAATGCCTTAAGCTATGTTCAAACATCCCTCCTACACAGTGATTATTTACTCTTATTTCAATCACTGTCACAGAATTACCAGATATAGTTTTCAATCCATGATGAACAGATGCTTCTGTAACAGGTGAAAATGTTAAGTCTTCCAAAAATATGTAATCATTCTTTTCCAAGAAATGAGTCATTAATAACATCCAACCAAAACTTGCACTATAAGTTGCAACTATACTGGATCTTAAAAAGGGGAGGTCAGTGGTCAGTGGAGGAGTGATTTTTGAGCATAAGTTATGCTCAAAAATCAATATTTACCAGTAATTATTCGTCGTTCGACCACTAATGTGATGTTTCTAAATGCTTAAAATATGAACAAATAATTACTATGGAGGAGGGTATCATAGGTTCAGACTTACACGCCTCCACAGTGATTATTTGCTGTTATTTTGACCACCGGAAATATCTCTTTGGAACACTTTAGTCAACAAAAAACATAAGGTTTGACAAATAATTCACGTTTTCATTCGCCAAATTTCAAATGCATGATCGACATTTTGGTCACATCACATCACAAAACTGATTCAACTATTTGATAGATCACCAAAATATTTCTATAACATACATGTTATAATTACTTACAAAAAAGTTGCTTGACAAAATAAAGATATTTTTTTAAAAAAACAGAATTTAACTAACAACAAATAAATCAGAAATTAACATTTTGTCCATCCAAGGGCTAGAACAACAAAACCTACTTCTATTGGTTTCTTTGGTACAAAGAACCAATCCATTGCAAGATCGTTGATTTAGTACTCTCCTCTGTAGATCTTATTTTTGAGACGGTCCCTTACTATACTATGAGAAACTGTGTCGACAACTGCTAAACCAAAACTTACACATTAATCATAGTTTTTAAAGGTAATGTTCAGTGGTTGACATGAGATCAAATCATTGTGAAGGAGGGATTTTTTATCATACCTTCAGACTTTTTAGCCTGAAATTACGCTTAAAAATCACTCCTCCACAGTGATTAATTACTCTTATTTGATCAGTAATGTTTCAGCAAAGATAATAATTAAATCAATTAACCTTTCCACTTTGTTTTGAAATGACTTTGATAGAAATTTTGCAACTGCATCTAAATATTCTGGTATTCCACTACCGATAGCACCATAGTAAAGATTTGCTGCACCACTTTTCTAAAACAAAACTTGAAAATTGAGTTTATATATCCTCTTTTTTGTAAGGTTTGGCAAACTTTCAAATTTAAATGGGTATAGAGAACCAGCAATCTAGACTTCAATATATACTCGTTGAATTCATGCAAATTTAATTTGTGAGCGCACAACAACAAAAAAGTGACAAAATTATACCAAATAATTATAAAATATAACTTTATAACAGGGGAAGTTTAACCCAACCTTCCAAGATTCTATTTTTAATTTGTTACCTTTAATTTCTTTTAACACATTCCCCCCCCCCCCTATAATTTTCACACATACTTTCTATGCACAAATTAAAGGAGTGTGAAAATTACAGGTATTAATAAGGTAAACACGATAGCAATTGTCAGCACCTTTTTCATTATGAATTATATATTTCCAATAGGAATTCCCATTTTGATGTGCGAGTTGTCATTAAGTTGTGTCTTGTTAGTGCCAGCTATTACTAGTGACTTACAACTTACATTGGGGAATATTTGTGGATCGCTATAATGACAGCTGGCGCTAAAATTAAATTTTTTAACACAATAGCTAATTTTACTTAATGTGCTAAATTAAAGTCGCTCAAAATCTGTCGATCTTTGCTAAATTTACTAAAAATAGTGTCCACAGGTATATTAAAAATTTGAGTTGTAGCAATGAAATACAATAAAATCCATAAAACTTTAGCTTGTCTGATTCCAAATAGCAGAGCGGGCTTACTCACGAGTGGGCTTATCTATGTACGGGTGGGCTTATCTGAAGGTAAAAAAACATCAGTAGACTGATACTATTGATTCTGCATAAAACTCGTAAATCAAAAATAAGACCAAATAGTCACTGTGTAGAAGAGAGTTTTTAGCATGACTTCAGGATTTGTAAAAAATATTCATGTTACACACTTGAATGCACATCAAACAGTGAAACAGTCAAAGTATAATTCTATATTCAAAGTAAAACATGTGACAATGCAATAACTTCTTCTTTAAGTAACCGAGTAACTAGGTTATGATATAGATCTTTGCTTCTACAGAGGTTTATTACGTATAAGCTATTGAGTGTACATTCATAACATCAGTAGCAGGAACACATAAAAGCTTGACAACCTTTTGTGGTGCAAGTATAAAGAACTGTACTTTTAACATTGTTTTGCAACTCTCTCCTCGTGTTCCTTGTGTAATAACAGATAAAATCTCAAAACTCTTCGCAATAATAAAAATAATAAATAATACTCTCACGTTCAAAGCTACCAGACCAGAGAACTTGCTTTTACTTTTAACGCTCCGTAATGGTTTTCAAATGTTAACGTTTTGGTTTTTATAAAAAATCGAATGTTTAATTTACTAAGTACTTAAAAGACCAGTTTTTCAAAATAATTCTGCCAGTTAATATTTTGTTATTCTGACCTTGAAATACAAGCCATCGGTCAATATACAGACCTCGCAAGGTCAGTCTGCATTATCGACCTCGGGTTTGTATTTCTTGGTACAGAATAACAAACCAGCATACCCAGTGGGCAAAATTTTGTTCAAAGTCGGCTTTTAAGATGTTGTTCTAGCGTCTTTACGCAGATTTTAAACAATTTTTTACCCACCGGGTATTTACATGTAAAATGGGTATACTTGTATATCACAGTGCATACGAACGTTGAATAATTATAGAAACTATAATAAAAGAATAAGAAATTAAACCAGTGGTCGATATAAGAGCAAATAAATTGCTGTGAAGGAGTATTTTTTTAACTTCAGACTACAAATCCTGAAGTTAAGCTAAAAACTCCCTTCTACACAGTGACTATTTGGTCTTATTTTGATCGCTGTTAACATACCATATATTCTACCATTGATTCCTTTACAAGCTCATTCATCTGTTGTGCAGCTTTATCATTTAACTCCCAAAACATCAATGAAAATTCACAGAAATTTGATAGATGTCTTTTAATATCTGATGGTGCACTTGATGAATCCACCATTATAAACTATATAATTTATCACAATGCTGTGGGTGCATTAAGAGCAACACTGAAGCTATGCTCAAAAGTCCCTCCTCCAAATACTGCAATATAACATGTACTTTGGTTAATATGTCATATCTGTTATAATCTGATGGTTCTGTGAAGTAACATACCAAGTAATGTCATATCTGATTATCAAGACCTGGTGCCAAGCCTACATATAACTGCCAGACATCACACGTGGAGGAGTGTTGGTTCAGCTAAGCTGAACACTATACTCAAAAAACACTCTTCTGCAGGTGGCAGTTATATTCAGCTTGATTTCATAAAGAAATTTTATGTGATTGAATACCAGTAGTCAAAATAAGGTTAAATAATCACTGCAGAGGAGAGATTTTTGAGCATTGCTTCAGACTTTGTGGAGTAAAGCTATGCTCAAAGATCACTTCTCCACAGTGATTATTTATTCGACCACTGGAATATCGTCTGATATTGTTGAATATTAATTTCAATTTCTACTTGCGCTTCATGACGGGAACGAAAAAGAAATAAATGTCCAAAAATTCTATCAGTTGACATAATGAGATTCGTTTGCCTTTTTCTGTCTGCCTGCTGTCCAGTCAGAAGCCAAACAGAAACAAGTTGAAGCAAGTTTAACTTTTTCCGGAGATGGAATGGGAACGAAAGGTTTTCCAAAATTACATGTGTGCATGCTCTCAAGTTTTATTATTTTACCTGCTGGCATTATAAAGATTAGCAAGATCTAGGATGTATTTAACACCTCTCCGGTTCAATACGATATTTGCAGGAAAATTTTGAGTCACATCCCTGGAAGCACTGTTGTCTACTTATTCCCTTTTAAAGTGGTTCCGGCCATATTTCAGGGGTAAATAAGGTAGATTGAGGGTTGTATCCCCTATCAAGAGGACGATGAAGATCTGGAAAGGGTAAAAAAGTGCCCCCTCTCCTAGTAAAGAGCTTAGCCTTGAGAGGGAGAACAATTTAAAGAATAGAATAAAATAAAAACATCATATGATAACCATTGCAAAACCATTTAATCACAAGATTATTGACTTGGTACTCAAAAACTTGTTCAAAGTCCATTCGACATTGTTTTAGCATCTTTACTACAAACTTTGAACAAGTTTTTTCCTTTTAAAAAATTCATTCATATTAATTTCAGCTACAAATAAAACTGTAAAAGAATGTGTTACTGTTGATGACACCGCTGTATTTTGGCGATCCTGACCTATTTTCAGAGCCAATTTTATTACATGCCAATCACAAATTGGTAAATATTTCAAAAAGCAAACAATATTTTTAAATAGGATAAAAAATACATGAAGGTCAATAAATTATCGTTCAAATGATATCAATATGTTGGACGGAATTCGGACAAAGAGCCCAGATTATCGGTCTAAAATAAGGTAAGGTGATGAGGGTACCTTTTTTACTTTTGTTTGGAAGGTATATACAAAGACAACTAGGAATAGTTATAAGATATATTAACACGAATGGAGGTCATAACAGTTCTAAATTCACATGTGCTAATTTATACCAGAACCCAAGTTTAGATAAGCCAAGCGACTTATGGAAGCTTAATAACATAACTAGCTGTCCCTAAGAAATTGAAACTCTCCATCTATAAATCAGAAAGTACCAAAAGAAGAGACTTCCCTCACTCAATTGTAAATGACAAAAGGGCAGGTCGCTTTTTCCATAAATCAAACATCAGTGAAGAGCTTAAACATTCTTGTTTCAACTTTTTTTGAGAAACAAGTTCTATAATTGGGAGCACCAGCCTAAAAATACCTGTCATGTATCACCTATGGGAGAGTGTTTGCATTTCATTAATATTTTCTTTCTTGCAAACATTATTTAGGGTTTATTTTTTTTAGACAGTTTGCAAACCATACAAATCTGCTTCCTACCTGGTCTGATTCCAGTTTGCACAAACCAGTTTGCGAACCATTTTGTTTTTTTGGAATTGGTTTGAAAATAACGTTGCAAACATCTACTATTATGAAATTTTGAAACTTTAAATTTGTTGATTTATTAATCAGCATGGAAACATTGCATAACAACACCAATGCAATAACGACAGAGGCTATTGCATTATAAGGCAAGACTTGCTTATCTTTAATATGCTGTATCTTTTGAACTTGTCAAAGCAATGAGCAATCAAAAACATAACAAATGGCTGATTCCAGTTTGCAAATCAAAGGTAAATTTTCATTCTTTTCGGTTTGCAAACGTAAACCATGTCTGAAATGAATGGACCCTTATACAAAATCAAAATCAAAATTATATCCCAGATCTTGCTAAACTTTAGAAAGCTAGCAAGCAGACGACATAGTCAGGAATCGCCAGTCTAAAACCACCACTAGACTTGAATAGTTTGGACTTTATGCACAAATATCAAATTCTCAGCATTTAAATATTCCAGGATTTTGAGCTTTATGATCAAACAACATCAGTATAATGTCAAACTGATTTAACATTTTGTTTACATTTTTGTGAACCATGATAGAAGCGAAACTCATATATATATTAACAATCTAGAGAGAATGCATAGACCGAATTAAACAAAAAAAATATATAACATAGGCTACATCCTTTTTGATACATATAGAATATCCCAGTAGACACACAATTTTGGAACAATGGCGACGTTGAACAACATTAAAACAATGTCAAAACAACATCATTGCGGGGATAAATTTAATACTTTTTGATACTTCCCCAAAATAAGCATAAATATCATCTGAAGAGAAGAGTAGCAATTTACACCCTTCCTCACAGATATCATGTCTATACAAAGTAAAATAATTACCAGTACAAGCCTAAAAATAACACACCACCTCTGAAGGAGTGTTTATTGAGTATATGCTAAAAACTCAGAAGTAATTCTCCAAACTCCTCCACAGTGATTATGTACCGTTATTTTAAACACTGCAGTTATTTTCAGATTTACTACTTTGCCACTTCTTGAAGGAGAGACATTTAATTCAGCATCAAATCAATGCCTTTCAGGGTACTTTTCAGGACTTTCTTGCCACCATTATAAGAATGTAAAAACTCAATCTTTAGATTTAGTTTTGAAAGCAATCTTCAAAAAACCAAACAGGATGTACCTATGAAACAATTATATGCTTTTTTGAAAGTTATTTTGCAATTTAAACCCTATTTATAACACTAACGTGAAACATAATTAAACGTAAACAGTAACAATAATTTTTCTTTCTACACGTGCACATTTACCGTTCTGTTTCCGTTCTGCAGAAACTTTTCTGAAGTGGAAAATGGCCTTATGATGTCATTTTAAGAGGTAATAAACTCAATCTTTTCATTAACACTAGGCTTTTTAGGGGCTCCTCAACACTAGGAAAGAGGGGTGAATTCCACCCCATGGTGTTACACCATGAATCTTGGTACGATATTAGTACCAACTGTAATGAACATTTTGGTCTAAAATTTATTTGACGATGTCATTATTTTTTGGTGACATCATCATTTTATAATTTTGCCTGATAAAAATATTTTTTGTGAAAATTTTCTTCCTCTTCCTTTTTTTAAATGTAAAACCCAAAAATATTAAAAAGGAAGAAAAAAAAATGGTACTGGTGACCTTCAAAAGGGGTGTGGTCAAGGAAGATATGGACCGACTTTCGGAAAACCTTTTTGTTTGGAAAAGTTGTCTAAAGAATAAAAACTCCATAGTGAATTCCAATCAAGAATTATAAAATATAATGTGGGAGGGGCAGATAAAAGAAAATTACAATCAACAATTACAAATATATAATGGTTTTAAGTAATAAAAAATAGAGAATATACTATATATAATATTACAAAGATTTGACCTATTGGTGGTTCAAGTGTATAATCTCATTCTGTTCCATTTTATTCAGCATTAATTTTATTTCTCTGCATAAAACTTCCAAACCTAGTAGCAATTCTTTCTCAGGAAGATTCGATACACATAAGCGAAAACAATTTTCAAATTTTCCATTTGGACTATAACTAAATAGAAAGAAAGAAATTCAAGGAAATAGCATTCACTTTTTTAGTTATGGAAGTAGTCAAAGTAAGAGAAAATAATCACTGCGGGTGGAGGAGTGCTTTTAGCCTTTAGCATAGCCTTCAGGCTACAAAGACTGAAGCTATGCTTAAAAATCTTCCTCCACCGGTGATTATCCCTTCAAAGTGATTATTTGACAACCATATCAATGATTTTGCAACGAATTCCTTAGCGATGTTTTTCCGAGATTAATATTCACAGATTTCTCTAATTTTGGTCAAAATCCCGAAGATTTATCCCCGCAAAAATCTTAAATTAACGTGATCCGCGAAAGTTTGTCCAAGAATTACGATCAATTGGTTATAATCCATTTTATACATTGCGGAAATGTATTAGTCATGAGTAGCTCATACATATGATCTCTATGCTCATAAGAATTACTTAATCAGGTAAATGATCTATATTTGCAGCAATGTATAGTCATGAGTAGCTCATGAATATGGTCTCTCTGTTCATAAAAATGACCTAATCAGGTAAATGATCTACATTTGCAGAAATGCATAGTCATGAGTAGCTCATGTATATGATCTCTCTGTTCATACAAATTACCTAATCAGGTGTACATATTTCTGAATCAAATGGTACGGCACATTGAAAGTAGCCCACCAAACCAAGTGAAAGTTAAACCTAAGCACATAAATATGATTTGCATACACATTGTCTTTATTAAGGTGGTATGGTTCCAGGTCAAATAAACAATTAGAACACATTTATCAAAGTAAAATTGTGTCAGGTCACTGTGGAGAAGAGTAGCAAAATTTCCTATCAAGAATAAACACTCAAATTTTATATGGCATTAGGATTACATGTCCTTATTAAGTTGATAAAGTTTCAGCTTATATAAACAATCATAACATCTTTAGCAAGTTAAAATTATATCAAATCACTGTGGAGGAGAGTATTGAAATTCTACATCATAACCATCATTAACAAATTACTCCTCCACAATGGATATGAATTGCATACACACATTATACACCATAGCATTATGTACACACCAAATTAAAATCGAGAATATACCTATGTTATAGTATTAGTTGTGCTTTTAAAGACTCTGTGTTACAATGTATAGGCTACATTCAGATTACTTATAAAACAATAATAAAAATATAAAACCATATTATATGCCTATCCTAGTTATATTTAAGAATCTATAAATAGGATGATTTTTATTAGCGATAGTATAGTTTTATTTAATAATTCATATTTTACATAAGGGATGGTTTTTACTAAAATCAAAGGTATGGTATTGACACATAAAATGTGATTTGCATACACCCATTATATGTAAGTGTTTCAAATAATGTATTTATTAAGATGGTAAAGATTCAGTTCAAATAAATAATTGGAACACCTTTTCAAGGTAAAATTATGTCAGGTCACTGTGGACGAGGGTAGTGAAATTTCATATCCAGGCATTAGGATTTCATGTCCTTAAGTTGATAAAGTTTCAGACCAAATAAACAATTGTAAACACTTTCATATCATAGCCTGAAGCAATGTTTAAAAATAACTTCTCCATAGAGAATATAAATGTGTGCATATTTATGTTGTGCTTTGGGACTACTAAATATAAGTACATTACAACATGGTTTTTATTAGCAGTGACATTTAACTATTAGATACATAACATTTAATAAAAGATTGTTCTCATCATCTATAACAAAGTAAAAGAAGAAGACATTTTCTTAAATTAATTTAATTTTATTAATGTTAAATGTTTTTTACATCTAATTTATAATGGGAATAATTAAATATGAAATCATCAACTAAACATCACACATAATAAAACTTTTATAGTCCCTAAGTGATTTCCCATAATCAAAATGGAGACTTCAATTCTTGAAATGTCAAAAATTATTTTTTATATTTTTTATTATCTCAAAAAATTGAGGACAAATACAACAAAATGGCTGCCAAAAAAGATTCATGGTTGAAGTCTGAATGTAATTCTGGCCAAGTCCTTATAAACAGCAAAAACAAATTAAAAAATTTCTAAGTCAAAAAAAATCATGAGAAAATCATTTTGGTGAATGTAAATCAAACTCTTGAAAATAGTCTCCCTTTTTCACCGATACTCGGTCATGATTTGACAAAATTCAAAATAATTTTGCCAGCAGTCTCGTAATATTGCCTAGAATGCCATAACCAAATTTCAGGACGGTACCACGTTTTTTCGGTCCATTTGCCTGAAAATGCAATTTGGAGCCTTTTTGCTTAAAACCTGGGACCGAGTGGATGAAATCAAAAAATATTTGCTGAGCCCTTCTAGGGTATTGCCATGAATGCTGGTGCCGATGCCGCCGCCGGAAAGTGATAGCCCATTAAAACTTGATGGGCTAAAAATTGCCTACAAATAGAATAAAAAATGAAGGCTAAAGCTACACAAGAATGCTAACCTCAGCCAAATTTTCATGCAAAAATATAAATTTCCATTAGCAAAGAACTGTTTCAAGAATTAACGCGAGGGCATACCGTAAAACTCCGATTATAAGCCCCTCAGGCAATTAAAGGTGGGTCAAAACCTTGCATCGCTATTTTGTATTCCCAGACAATGTGTTGTGGTTTTTCAGAAAGGTATTTCGATAGACATTACATATCAATCGAGTCTATTCATTTCTGAACATTCAAAATGGCGTAAACAGTGTTTCAGTGTCATGGACTAAATTTTGTATCAAAAATTTAAAGAGAACAGAACTCAGAGGAGAAGACCATAGCATACAGATACGCGGATCCTGCAAAAACCTTTGCAAACTTGTTCATCTTTCCGCAAACCATCATGTTTAAACATGCGAAACTGTCTTGAATGAAACAAGAAATAAAATCCTTTATCGCTTCTCAGACCTAAAAACATTAATAACTTCCTTGGATTTTCCTTGGATAGCTACTTACTTTGTCTTTATTCCAATTTTTTCTGCCAAGAAGATATACAGTTAAACCAATCCAAAGTAGAATAAGCAGAACAAGAACATTCACCAATAATGTAAACAAAAAATCCATAACTATTGAAAATCTAAACAAAAAATTAAAAAGTTTGTCAAAGGTCAATACTGCGGACATCCCACATCGAAGCAACGTTAAATTAGTTACTAAATAAACATGATAAATGGTATTCAACTATCACTATCTCCAGGATTTGTGTAGCAGGCAATTGGTCAGGAACTAGTAGTTTAGTCAATTTGTTCTAACTTCCCGCTATTTTTGAATGGAATTTTAGCTTTACAGTTAGTTGATTTTTTTTATCAATAAAATGTATTTTATTATATTATATATGTTCTGATCCGATTAACGCTGACCCGATTATGAACAGGTCATCCCGTTTATAAACCATTCGACCTGTTTATAATCGGGCCTGGCGTTTTTAATTGGGTTGACCCGTTTATAAATACATTATAAAGGGCCTGTTATACTGAATAATCTTTTCAAAATAATATTATTTTGAAAATATGGTGAAAATATTGTCGTGTAACATCAATATTTTGAGCGCGCAAAAATAAAATTTTACTTCTGCAAAGTTGGAACTTATATGTGCATAGTTAAGATGTCAAACGCGAGTAACGATGCGTGTTTGCTTGTTGTGACCATTAGAATTGCTCTTCTTTGCGAAGATCAAGTTTGCTCTCATCAGGTGTCGATGGCTGGTGGTGGCGGAATTTCATTCAAATAATCGTCACACTCAACTCTACTATGTTCCCCCTTCTCGGATAGATGATCGGGTAATTATACCATGATCGCAAGTCCAAACATGAAAATTCGTTTTTTGAATCTGATGACATACAGTATCGTTAGACCACCATCATCCAGTGGCCCTGCATGTTCAGAGTACAGTAAAAACGCTAGAACAACTTTTTTTAACATTGCTTTAGCGTCTTCACGGTGGAATTTGAACAAGTTTTTATCAACTGGGCATATTCGGATTTCAAACAGTGTGAAGGTTTGTCGAATGAAAACTGATATTCATTAGGCCACGTGTGATTTTGTTATTTTCGTGCGGAATTATTCGCCTAATGGAAATCAGAAAGATACTGTAATTCTGCGTATGGATTGTAGGTAGGTAGGTAGGTAGGTAAGTTTTCTTTATTTAAATTCGGTAATAATTTACATAACATTGCATAACATTTTGTAAGGCACAATGCACATATTGTACTGGCCTATTTACACCGACATATATACTCAAATTCTTTTAAATAAATTACAAAAATTATAAATAACGTAGTCAATATAATTAAAATATTGAATTATCAAAGAAATGGGAATCATGAAAAACCTATCTTGTGATTTTTACAAAACTCACTCCTGCTAGAAACTCTTTAAAAAACCTGGATGGACATTTTATTGGTTTCCGTTTCACAATTTCGGACTTAAAAGCTACAAAAGTGTCTATGGTTCTTATTCCTATAGGAATAGAATTCCAAATTAAAGGCCCAAAGTAGCTTAACGAGTTTTGTCCATTGTGAACACTCTTGGCCGACAGAACGAGTAAATCTAAAGTAGAGCTTTTATAACAAGTTTTTCTAGTAAATAGATTTTTCATGATTCCATTATAATTTGGACTGTTGGAACTTTTATATATTTACAAAACAAGCTTTTGTATGTTTTGATGATGGATAGAGAAAGAATCGTCTTTAATCAGTAAATTTTCAAAAGAAGTCTCATAATCATTATAAACAACTCTTAATGATCTTTCGTGATGTTAATTTATTTTATTATTAGTGGCACGGCTAAGGAACATCCAAACAAGTGGACAATATTTGAATTGGGATTCAATGATTCAAGGCTGTATACAATATGCGACGCTTTTTAAAAGATAGGTACATACTCATTCTCAAACGAACATTTAATTTACTATTCGCTTTGAGGCAGATATCAGACACATGTTAATCAAATTTGAGCGCATTATCAATAGTAACACCCAGTAACTTAACTTCCTTTTCTTCACAAATTTTGTTCCGGCCTACTCTCATCCACATTTATTCATATTTATGTACCGAAATAAGAAAGTGGCATTTGTCAGTGTTCAGTTTCGTATAGTTACTTTCACACCAACTCAGTGCTAGATCAGAATGATATTCAAGTTTTTCTAAAGCAACCTGGACACTCTTATCATAGACATAAGGGGCTCTATCATCAGCAAAATTGCAGACAAAAATCTCTTATATCTCTATATTAAAGAGAAGTGACCCTAAAACTGAGAGTCATATTTAAGTCATATT
>JAULBZ010001377.1:0-22534 GCA_032360805.1 Neoturris breviconis | reverse complement strand
CCCGCGAAATGCAAAAATTTCGCGGATTTTTGGAACCGCGAAAGTTAATGCCCGCGAAAGTTAATGCTCCTAAAGTAGTTTGTATAGCCTGCACTTATATATGTATTTATTCAGAGGATTGTTTGTTTGTTTTATAAAATACTAACTTGATGTGCCCTGCATATTAGATCAAGATCATGTCTGTTGAGAAATTTAGCAACAACATCAGCACCAAAAGTAAACGATACACCACGATCGTTTTCACCCCATCCTTGAATGTCTTTATCTGGATCAGACCATAACAAATCGCACAATAAACCTGCACATAAAAATAAATAGTTAATGCTATATAAAAACCCTAGAAGATATTATCTGGATTAGAACACAAATCACGCAATAAAACTGAATACAAGAGATTAATACTTCGAAGTATTTTTTAATATTTTCTAGAAAACTGTATAACTACTAACTATAAGATGAACTTATTGTAAACCTCGACACCATATTGGGATTTTATTTTTTGCACACACACCTTATAATATTACGTGGGGATTTATTTTTGGGCCAAGGAAGAAAAACAGCGTATTTAACAGCAATGGCATAAAAATCTAATAAAGTAACTGTATTTTTGAAGGCAGCTAGCTAAATACAGTCAAACCTCTCTATAGAGGACGCCAGTGGTTACAAAAAAGAATACACTATAATGAGTCTGCTATATAGAGGTTCTCTATAATTTTCGTACCGAAGAAACTAATCAATTGCAAGCTTGTTGACTTAACCCTATTCAGGCCGGGCTTTTTGAGGGCTCCTAAAATAATTAACATTTTAGCAAAATTATTTTCTGATGACGCCATCATTGGAAATCAGGTGGTGCAAAAAAAAAATTTTAGGTAAAAAAAAATTGTTTCAAAACTATATACCAAAACGTTTTTCAGGCAAAAGAAAAGTTTTTTTTTTAAAAATGTTTTTTAACTGTCAAAAATATGGTTATCCCTAGTTACCTGAAAAAACGTTTTTCGATATGATCCTAGATAAATTGTATGAAAAGTCCCAAAATTTCTAGTCATATAAGGCCTTCATTCAAAAGTTATGAAAAAAATATGAGGGCCCCTCCGGCCCAAAAAGGTTTTAACCCTATTCTTCGTAGATTTATTTTTCTCAAATTTATTGATTTTGACTTCTTTAAAGCTGCTAAAATATTTACTTTTTGAAACGAATTTTGAAGATGATGCATTAGAGAATAGATTACATACTAACCAGTATCAGGGACATCTGTTGGCCGCATAATACGTCTGATTTGTTCCATAGATTGTAAATCAGGAGATAATCCTAAGACATAAAACATTCGTGCATTAACAATATCGCTTTCAATATGTGTGAAATTATCATGTAGTAGTATAGCGACAAAAATTGAGTACAAAGGCATGAGTACATGGAATGTTATTTTGAGGCTTCGATAAGGTTACAAATCAAGCTAAATATTATATCATATTTCTTAAGAAATATATTTTGTGGCTCCCAAGGAGTCTAACAGCGATTTTTGAATTGCCATATTTTTTAAAAATTATCCACACATGTCTGATTCTTCCGTTCTACTTCACCCCGAGTGAGACCTTATTTAACCACAGCCCTCTAAATTCACAACGGCATTCAGGCCAACAGGTTTCAAATTAGCTTTCAAAAATGCTTCTCCACAAGGGAATGCTGTTGTGAATTCAGGGGCATGTGACCACTTCCATTTGCAAATCGAACAGATAGAGAATGCACTGCTGATGAGACCAAACATGGTTGAAACACGTCCAGTGTTCTCGTTGATCTCGTCTCTGGATGGGTCTGAGCATGCACATGCTATTTTACTATATTTATCTGTAACCACGAGTCTAGAGCACAAAATGAGACCAAATAAACTGATTTTGCTTCGTTTAAATATAATTGTTTAGCATCAGTACCACTTAAAAACAGTGGTATAAGTTCAAAAAACATCATTATAATTGGAACAATCAGCATAAAATATGGGGCCTATCTTTATGCACCTGGGCACGTATCTCGCTACTCAAAGCTTTAACAACACAGCAAGTATGCATACCTCCATGACAACAGAAGATCTTTTCATCAACGATAGCAGCAATCGGTAAACAATTGAAACAATCTGTGAAAGTTTTCCATATTTTTATATTAAACCTCCTTTTACCTGAAAAGCATAATATTTATCAAGCAGTGTTCAAAAGAAGATCAATTATTCTGGAAGACTCACTTCTACAACATATTACAAAACAGTTTCACCCAAAATATTTGCCCTGCAAATAAAGCCTTTCATGCTCAGTCTAGTTGCTCTTATTTCAACCATTGTGTGCCGAGTAAAAATCACAGAATAGAAATCGTCTTTACAGTTAGTTAATAATTTCAAATCATATGTGAAAAAGAAAACCAGCAGAAGTAAAACATAATCCTTACATTCATCGTAGAATCCATAAATTCTGTTGATACTGGCACATTCATGATTTCCACGTAACAGAAAGAAATTTTCTGGATATTTTATTTTATATGCGAGTAATAGACAAATAGTTTCCAATGATTGCTTTCCTCTGTCAACATAGTCACCGAGGAACAGATAATTGGCTTCTGGTGGAAAACCACCATATTCGAATAATCGTAAGAGATCTGAGTATTGACCATGTATATCACCTGAAATAAAATTATCACATAAATTTAATACACCTTTTACGCAATATGAAATTTGTACATGGCTTACGTGTGCATAATTAAAACTACACAAATTTTGGGCTGTGTGAATAGCAGTAAAATATTGAAGAGGTTGTATATAATGTCGCAAAATTTAAGAGTTTACATAAGAGTTTACACAAAGCACAAACCAGAAATTGTTACCATACTGTAAATCATTCATATCACATATCAGCTTTTTTCCTGGTGTACTTCTGTGATAAGAATTTTTTCTGATTGCATTATGATACCTCAATAAAACGATCAGACATCACCTGTTCGAAAACTACACTCAAACACACTCATATAAGTTCAAGCTTTTTAACATCACTTCTAAATTGAATCAAGCAGACTTGTTTTTTTATTACACATAATTTAAAGACAATTCCTCATTAACTCTACAAACACACAAAGAATGGGTGGAAAAGAAAATGTGGTGGTATTATCCACACAGGATTACAGTGTTTGAAATAAGAACAAATAATCACTGTGTAGGAGTGACTTTTGAGCTCAAAAATCCCTCCTCAATGGTGATTACTTGCAAGACAACACAATGTCATAACAATCAACAGTGGACTAAAACCTACTTGCAAGACAACACAATGTCATAACAATCCACAGTGGACTAAAACCTGTTCAAAGCCTGCAGTAAAGACGTTGTTCAACATTGTTCTAGTGTCTTTACAAACGTCTCTAGAGTCTTTACAAGTTTTTCGCTTAGCGATCCTTCAGAAATAACAATTACTACTAAATATAAGACTTACCACATATTTTCAAAGGTGCTTCTAATTCCAATAATATAGGTTGACTCAGAAAGAGTTCTCTTGATTTTACACAAAGACCTCTGACTTCAGCTTCTGTCATCTGTACGGTTTTACCAGGGCGACCTCGAGCTAAAGAGAAAAATTCAACTGGATAACTTTTTGGTAAAACATACGTAATAAAGTAACTGTACTGTATAATGATGTATTTGCACTTCCTAATTTTTTGTTTTTTTTAATCATCCCCCCTCTATTAATATTATGGGTTTTTTTTGCTTTGTTTAGTTCCTATGTTTAAAATTTGTGCATGACTGTTTTTTACGTTTTGTGTTTAGAAGAAACTCTGGAACTCTGATGCGCTGTGTTTTAGCAGGTAGATAAGTGGGGGACGTTAAATCGTGAACCCCAAACACGATGGCTGAGCTTCATAGCATTTCTTGGATTCAGTCTTAACTTCCTTGTGTGCCATGTCCAAAATTACTTAACGCATAGTTTTATCAGGAGTGTTCCAGTGATAGGTGAAACGGTACAGTGTTTAGCTTATCCTATTACTGTTGCAATGAAGTTCCTATTTTACTAGTGTTGCCTTTAAGTGTTTTGAAATAATTAATTATCTCTTGTTTCTTTTCTTGTGAAAGAAAGGGTGACACTTCCCAAAGCTGTTCTTGTTTTTCCATTCGTAGACGTCAGTACAATTATTATACATGTGAAAGTTATAAGTTTAATTATTTAGACATCAGCAAAGGAGAGTATGAAGTTGATGTAAACTCGTTTCTTGATAGTCACGTATATTAATCACACACCTAAAATGTACATTAGTAAAAAGATCGCACACCTAAAATTATCAGACGTATATGTAAGACTTGAGTTTGATAACAAAGTAACAAGTATTGACTTAACCAAGTTCCATCCACTGCATTAATTTAAAAGTTCGTCCATAAAGTTCTTGCACCGATATGTTCAACTGATTTGTTGTTATTTAAAATCTCTTAACCTGGTTTCTGTTTTTTTTAATAAGACATGCATAGAGAAGCAACTTATTGAACCAGTCTAATATCAAAGTTAAATGCATGAGTGATTCCCATTGTCATCCTAAAAACTTCTCCAAGTCGACGCTATAGCAACGTTGAACGACACTGGTCTTTGCTCACTGGTAGTCACCCTTTGTTATTTGAAAAACACACATTTTTACAAGTTTTAATAAAATAGTATGTCAAAACAAAATGTCTAGACATATTCAAAAAGAATGTTTATTTCATTGTTATAAAACAATAAGTTTAAAATTCAATAATTTTGAGAAAAATGAATCTATGATGAAGAGAATTAAGTCATTGAGGTTGCAATTGATTGGTTTCTTCGGGACGAAGAAACCAATTAATTGCAAGATCATTGATTCAGCACACTTCCCCTGGTAACAAATTTTTGAGTTGTTTCCTTACGACTAAAACAATGTTCATTCGTTCTTTCTTTACGGAAAAGGTTGTTAAATTGTTTATCCAAACCAGTATTGATTTCATTTGCTTTGTAATTCTCCCGTTTTCTTCATTAAAATGCCTTGGAAATCGATAGTTCGTCTTATATATGTACCATTTTTTTCGTTTTAAAATGACTTGAAAATCGATAGTTCATCTTACATATGTCCCATTTCACTTGCTAAATTGATTTGGAAATCTTCAATTTAGTTCATAATTCCTCCTGTTTTCTTGTGGAAATAATACTGTCGGCCTCCAGATGACGTCATCCTACGTCATAAATTTTTTGGAATATTTTTTTAGGATCTCTTCATGGTGTTTGAACGAACTACTTCAAAAAAATTGTTATAAATGCGTTACAATTATAATTTTATAAAACTAAGTATTTTACCCCCTGAAGAAGAAAAAAGTATTATATAATTATTTACTCCGGATTTGATCACAACATGTGTTCTATTATATTTAAAGGGAACCTATATTCACGTGGAACCTATTTTCACGTCAGCGCTGCAAATATAGGTGGTAAAATCAGTGCAGTCAACACAAAAACATCCAAGTTACAAATTATTACATGCACTCTCTATCCAGCTATATTCCCTTAATTGTTAGAAGCAATCAAGTCAACCAGTAAATTTGATGGCCAGTGACTTTGATTCGATTGCATCGTTTGATTTTGCATGCCAATTACGTGTGCATCCATATTGAATAATCATCAACAGTTCTCTATTATGTTCCTAGATGCTCTCCTGTTTGTTGTGATGTTTAACTATTTTAGAATGGTTATGTTAGACAATGATAATGGCAATTAAATCGTTACTGCATACCACCTCACTAGCTACACAAGTGACTGAATTTCTAACAAAAATTAAAAAAGTTTTCGAGCAAGGACGTAGAGAAACTTACCTTCCAGAAGTCTAGCAATCAAGTTATCTATATTCAGTTCAACTTCAGCCATTTTATATGTGACAAGAATTAATTGTTATACTATTCTTTTTTATTATTATTTGCTATGGGGAAGAGGAGAAATTGCTGAATGATCGGATTATTATCTGTGTTATTTTCTCCGATGATTCTCCTGTGCGTTTTGGTTGGCGACAATAAAAAGTGTTTATAGCTGGTCACACTAGAATATCAGTTATAATTTAATGGCGATAAAATACATTTAGGGTGAAACTGTCCAATTCGTCACTCGACCCACCTTCGTCCTTTTTCTTTGAATAATCGAGATCACCCAAAAAAAGAACAACTTAATCGAGACAAAACTTTTAAAACAAAATGGCCGCTTCCAAAACAAACGTGATTCGTTTCGCTTTCAATCTTAATTTTCAATTTTTCAAATATGTAACCAGGTATTGATTGACTTATTACTTTTGGCCACCAAACAAAGCTTAATGCTGTATTAGATACTTCTATTAATTGCGGTTATTATTATTAAATTGAACCTCTCCACCCGTAGCTAGTAACTGGGTACGTAATTTAAGGATTGCGGCGGTATCATCCACTCTACGTTCGCAAGCGAAATTTTAAGACAGGCAAGTCGGCAGAGGAACACAGGCATGGCCAGACTGAGGAATAGGCATAGGGTAGGCAATAGAACCAAGGTACCAGATAAAGGCAATAGGCAAAGGAAAGATCCCGACAGGAGTACACAGAGAGAAGAAAGGAACAGATTGACAAAATAAGCTAAGGGAAGGCATCAAAAACCCACAAGGCACCAGAAAAGGACGACAGGCAAAGAGATATCCCTGGCAGAGGAAAATGGGCAAAGGAAACGCAACAGCCCAAGGCACCAGACAAGGACCATATGCACACAGCAAAGGAAGAACCCTAGAGACTAGAGTAGTAGCAACGGTGAAGAATTTAGTCCCCCCCGATAGGGCCTCTTTATATGGAGGCCAATGTATGAAACACGTATATTTTGTGTCGCCTATCGTATATCTCGCAGCCAAGGATTCCTGTCTATTTGCTTTCTTCATTCATTTTCTTTCTTTACGTTATAATCTGTCGTTTGAGATTTTAGTTTACATTGTGAGAGAATAAGGGAAAGAAAGAAAAAATAGAGCTTAGTATACTAGGCTAGATGTCTCGGATAAAGAAAGCAATATATCGGTTAGGAGTGATGATAACACGTTTGCTATATAAATGCTCTGTCGATATGACAGAAATAGGGATGAGACAGAACATCGTTTTAGCGAGTTCCCAGACGGCAAAAATACGTCTAAAAACCGTTTAAAAGACGTTTTGGTAGATGTCTTAAAGACGTCTTAGATAGACTGATTTGTCCGTTTAGAAGACGTCATAATATAGACGATTAAAGACCATGTGATTTTGTTTAAAACTGAAATTAACTGTGGATGAGTGTTTTTGGTGTAGTGTAGTGTAGCAAACCCAAAGAAAACTATTTTCAAAAACACTCATCTGCACCAGGTGATGCAGGCTTACCTTTAAAAAGTTTATTATTTCACTAGCTCAGTACCATGATAAATGATCACCAGTCAATTAAACTCCCCTGTCGAATAAACACCACTAAAACGTTAATTTTTGAATATATGCCCTGGACATTTATTTGATTAATGGTTCTGTACAGTAAATTTAATTATATTTTAGAAGGTCATTTCAATCTTCACAAGTATTTGGAACAAAACCACCTCGAGTACTACCAGTTACCCATCAAGTATTAAATGATTATAATGCACAATACTTTACTGCTTATCCACATTACACAAAGGAACAGCTAGAAGGTATAAGTTGACACAACATAACAAACTCTAAAGGGAATCCAAAAAATATCATTCATTAAGAGATTGTTATGCAGAAAAACATTTAATCGTAGTACATTTTATAAAGTGGTGTTATGAAAAAGTAGGTGAAAATTACTTTTAGTAAAAGGTAGCTAGCAAAAATGCCTGTGTGTTTATATTGTTTGTTTGTTTGTTTGTTTGACAACAAATTGCTTACACCAGAGGTCGTTAATTCATGAGCTGATAACCATTGTAACATTATAGTAAAACGAAGCAAAAATATAGTCATAAGAAGGTCATAATGGCAATATATTGGTTCATAATACTGGGAGTTCATACTAGTGAGAGTTTGCTATACTAGAGGTTTATTATTAGTTCATTATACTAACTTACTTGATTTACTTGGATTAGTTCTTCTCTCACCACCCATCCAGCTCATTATACCGACTGTGTATCTGCATTCCTACCGAAGATTGTATCTTTAGTTGTTAGCCTGTTTACAGGATTAGAACAAAAGCCTAAGAACATTCTCAGACCTAAAGTTTTGCGGAGACTGAAGCTTTGCTCATAAACCCCTCCTCTATACAGTAAGGTTGGTTTTTATTTTGGGCTAAATAAACACCCGTATTCATTAAAAAGGTGCTGAATCAACGATCATACTATCGATTGGTTTCTTTGTACCGAAGAAACCAATCAATTGTAAGCTCGTTGACTTATCATATCTTGTTAGCTCAGTACTGTTCTCTGTAAATTTATATTTGCGATGACTTATCATTAGGCCTCTGAAATCACAATGGCATTTCCCCTGTGGAGGAGCATCTTTGGAGGCTAATTTGCAGCCAGCACATGGGAAATGCCATTGTGAATTCAGAGGCCTGTAGTAGCATCTTTCTTCATGATGTCTTTATATCGTAGAACCACCACCAAGAGTTTCAGACGATGTAAAAGAGCTTTTACAAAAGAGCCGACCAAGATGGGAAGGTAAAAAGCGTATTCCACCACAAATAAAAGGATGGGTATTTCGTTTAAAAAGGAAGGAGTTGATTCTTGCTGGTCATTATTTTCCCGAACAACCTATGAGAGACAGAATGTTAGATCCAATGCCAAAAGTGAGAAAACATGTACTGGAGAAAGAAGAAAGGTTTGTTTCTGTATATTTAGTCAGAGGGTGGGAAAGTTTTGATTGGCTAGAGGGTGGGGAAGTTTTGATTGGCTTAATTTACAGGGTGGAAAAGTTTTGATTGACTTAATTGTTAGGCAAGAATGTTAGAAGCACGTTGTTGCACTTCACAATTTTACTTCTAAAAGTATAATTGCAGATCAGACCATTCGTAAGAGTGCCGCTTACAAGGGAAAATTTAAAACATTGAAAAATTAAAAAATGAATTGAAAAAATAGTATTACATGTCAAGGTCTAGATATGGGGATTTGGCCCATTTAAGGTCTAAAAAGCCCAAATTGGCCTAATATATGCCCGTGTTAGTAGGTTTGTATGCATTTTTACAAAAACGAATCAAGTAGCTAATATAAAATAGCTTAAATGTTTGTTTCTAATCTCGATAATAGAAAGGTAGCTGATCGTGAATAGCTTCATATTCTGTTTAGTAATAAAAAGGGTGGAGGGTTTTAATTGAGTTTGTTTACATAGAATGTAATAATTGTTTCAGATTGAAAAGAATCGAAGAAAATATGAAAATGATGCCACAATGGATAGCCGAATATAGAGAAAAGAAAAGACAAGAAAAAATAAAGAAACATTCAGATAAAAAAGAACAGAAAATTGCGTTAATGCATATAGAAAAACTAGGTCTGCATCCAAAAGATCCTAGAGCGAAACAAATAATGGCCAATAAAATGACTTCCGAGGATGAATCGAAGACGAAGAAAAAGAAGAAGTTTGGAGAGAAGAAGAAGAAACCAGATGAGTGAATGTTCTTTGTAAATTATTTGTTATTTTTGAATTTATATACTTCTCTTATCATTCGTGGTGATTTCTTGTTCCATGGTTGCACAAGAAACCAATCATTTGAGAGGTGGTTTTTTCAGTGCTCTCCTCCGTATATACTATTTGCGCCTATTTCGTTCTTTATCATATTTCCCTCTTAAAGTATTATAGACTATTAGTAATTCCCCTAGACTATTAGTAATTCCATAAACTGCAACAACGTACTTGGCATTTTGCGTATTATGTCTACAAATGTTTTCACGATCCTTATAAAAACATTTTATGACCTACCATACGATTATTATTATTTGTCTGAAACGAAAGAGAATAAACAAGCAAAACCAGGGAAAATAACAAATTCATTCATTGAAGAAAGGAACCATTGTTATATGAAAAGGGTGGGGTGTTAATAAATCGGGGGTTAGTATTGTTATAAAAAAATCGTAAATTTAAGGGGAGTGGGTGTCCTGTGTGTGTCCAAATATGCAGTTGAGAGTATATCCATGATAAAACCGATGTTGCCAAAACACTGTTCGTGCTAAATATAGTACCGATGCTGACAACACTCTTTGTTACATGTAGGCAGGTAGGCTAAGATATTGACTGCACTATATATGATATGAGTGTTTTTCATTTGTTTATAAACTTTTATTTGTTTATAAACAACCAAGGGTGAGTTCTGGAAGGAATTTTTTGACTGAAAGTCAAATTTAAATCCCGGAGAAAAAAAAGCTTCAGCCGCGAAAATAAATCTTTTTCAGTGTTATCTTTCTTTTAAAAACTAGAAAATACCCTTTAAAAATATATGTCCGACCGTGAAAAACTGAACATTTAATATGATAGTACAAGAAACATGCGTTACAAAGAAACTGAAATAAATTTTTGGCATCAATCATCATATGTTATGGATTTTGAAACAATTCGTCTGTAGCATATAAGGAACATGAAAACACAAAATGTCACGTATGACGTAATGATGATGTCATTCAAAGTATAGTAATGTACCCGTGTAAAGATTATTCAGGTTTTATATTGATCGTTTGATTGGTGGATTGATTGGTAGAAACATATATCAATTGCACGATTGTTTTTAAGATTTATTCGTGGAATCTCTTAAAAACGCCAAAATATTGTTTTTATTTGTTTGTTTTGTTTTAGATTTCATGATTCTTTGAATTCGATATTTCTTGGAAAACCATCGGTTCATGAGAGATTCATTACATGATGTTTATAGGAAATGCGGTCAGCACTTTACTATGTTTCGTATGACGTCAATTTTACAGATTAATCTCACATGCGTATAGTGGTTAGTCACGGGACTTTATTTCGTAGCTTACTAGTATGTATAGACTATGTCACAAATTATTTTTCAAGAACTATAAATTTGCCTGAAATAAATATATAGCTAACGAAGAGTTTTATCACGAGCTTGCATTTGATTGGTTGACTCATTGTAAAGAAACCATACAACCTGTCAGGTGACGTCGCTTTCAACCAATGGCTTCATTTAAAATTCGCCTATTCGCCTTTGATTTTCACGAGCAGACAGACTTATTGATAAAATTGATTGGAATTTTGTGGTAACCTTGTCCCCGAGGCTCAGAATAGAAAGTTTGTCTCAACGTTGTTTAACCATAGTGTTCCCACATGAAGAAGGGCATTATATTCATGGGTGATGAAGTACTACCTCGTACCCAAACCCTATATGGTGCCCAAACATGACACTGATAATATATAGTTAATCTGTGCGTGTGTGCGTGTTTGTTATGTAAAATATAACTTTTAAAAATAGCTTCTTTTTTGCAGTTCAAACAATGCAAAAAATATATATATCATTTTTGGTAGTTTTCGGTAAAACAATCTAAAATTTACGGAAGTACTTTGCTTATTAACCCATTAAGAAGGGTATTATATTCATGGTGACAGTTGATGATGTGCTACCTCGTACCCAAATCTCATATGGTGCTCAATAAACGTAACAATGGTAAGATATAGTTCCTTCCTTTTTGTGTTTGTGCGTGTATTCTTTTTATGTGTGTAAGTTTGTGTGGTTTTTGTTGTTGTTGTTTTTGTAACCCTTGTGTAAAATAGTATTTCATATGGTAAACAATGTAAAATATATATATATATATATATATATATTATTTTTGGCAGTTTTTGGTAAAACAAGTTAAAAATAAAAAAAATTCACGGCAGTACTTTGCTTATTAATCAAATTTATAGACGCAGACATTTTTACCGCATAATCATTTATCACAAATGTGACGGTTTGTGATATATGACGTCAGTTGAAATCCCAGAGCCTTCAAAGTTATTTTATGTTTCTTTATTTAGCCATTTGTTTGTTTTAGATTTCTTTTGATGAACAAGATTGAGCTTGCTAATTTGCATATTTCATGTATTTTCGTTTCCATCATCGTGTTGATACGAAAGTTATTGCGATGAAAGACATATTCGTAAGAGAAAACATTTACTTTAAGTTGTGTAGAAGCTAGCTGTATGTCACATATTATAACCTCGTACCCATACTACTTTATCATATAGATAACCATTTTATTAAGAGGAATGGGTACGAGCTTGTATGGTATTTACTGTACAAACATTTAGTTAATTGTAACACTCCGTATACTTTTGTAATCATGTCACGTATTACTGTGTAATATAATAACAAAAACAAATAAGATGGAGTGCTGTAGTTGAAATTCAATCGAGGTAAAATGTTTGTATGGATAGCTTATTCAACTTCTCAGGTTTATGCAAGTCTGTGTGTGTGGTGTTATTTTTTACTGTGTGATATAATACATATAGAATCCAGAAGATATGACGATGCACTTGTAAAGGAACAAACAATCTGTAAATGGTGAGTGAAAACACCATCTGAAACGTTATTTGTGTCGTCATTTACGTATGATAAAAATCTCATTCATATTTGGTGAAAATAAAAATGGTTGAGAATGATGCTGAAGATGTTATATATGAAGAGATAGTTGTACAGAAGTCACATCAACACGAAAGAAGCCGCTCTGCACCGGACATTACACCTTACCGCCGCGTAAAACATGAAAGTCCAACAGCAACATTGCCTACACCTCGTCGCACCAATCAATTGCATCAGCTATATTTGGATAATAAGGATCGATTGATTCCAAACGTTTCTTTGAATGAAATGAAAACATACGAAATATACGTTGACCAACCTGTAAGAACTAACTCGAATTCATCGTTCTTAAGCGAACGTTCCAACTCTGATACTGCTGTGTACGTAAGAATGAATGACAATTCAGTAGATATGAATGAAAATTCAGTAGAAACTCCTATGGACTTAGAAACGTCGACAGATATATATAATAACATTTCAAAAAGTGATACATCACTCGCCGTTGAGTCACAATTAGATAATTCACAGGATGACAGAGTTGCTAGATGTCACACTGAGGAAAGTATGGTTATAGATAATGGACAAATTTATGATAATTTCTCTCAAAGCATTCAACCTGAACATGTTTTACATGGAGTTAGCCCACGTATGGATACTTCAACTGACTTTAACGTACAGCAAGTATATGATAATTTCTCATCTTCAAAACAACATCACTTATCAAAAGACGTTAAAAAACAACATTCGTTACGATCTATACAACCGCGCGATGAATATGTACCACATCATCATCATAGAGAATCGAGTACGAGTAGCTCAGGGTGTAGTAGCCTTACAGAAACATCATCACCTTGTATGACACGTTCTGCTGAAGAATTAGCTCGAAGAAAATATGACAATGATGAAGAAGAAACTATATACGCAGAAATTGTGACCAATAATAGTGTATTAGAAATAACCAGTGCACGTATAACCCGACAATCCGATAATCCGATTTTACGTAGTAAGTTGGCTCAAGAATTTACTGATTCTGTGAAACGTGCTTCTTCTTTGAATAATCTTGATAGCGAATGTGCATATGGCGAAATATGTCATGTAAAAGCAAAAACAAAAGTGTTTCAAACAAGATCAATGGATAGAAGACGACCTCAAAGCTTACATGGTTTAAATGTCGGACGAAAAAAACGCATCGAGAGTACGTATGAAAATGCTACTTCCCCATTGGCTAACATATCTTATTCGACCAATGAGCTGTACGAAAATTCAGTAATACATAGAACTCCAACGAGACACAACAATAACTCAAAATTGAATTACAGGCATTCTATTGCTGCTGACTTTAGAACTGCTAACGATGCAAACAATGAGAATAACCCGGACACCAGTTCATTTTATGAGAACATTGATTTGGAGGGAAAATATTACGAAAATGTAAGCGACAATGATTCAGACAGTGTACGAGAACGAGGACATAGTAGACCAATTGATATTATACCTGCGATGCAACGAAACCACTCAGGCGAAGTGCTTTATAGTGATATTGAATTCAAAAAGTCAAATCAACCATTTTCGTATTCTTCTTCATCTATCGCAAGTAGTCCGCGAGGGAGTACATGTAGCAGTATGTCGAGTGATCTCTCCGTCTTTGCAAACTCTGTAAGTCCTCCACCTTTGCCATCAACACGAAAACGAATGGAGCGATATGCAAGTTGGGGAAATATAAACGCTTTCTCTGGTTTGAACTATTTCCCCGCTCATTACCTTGGTAGACATCTAGCTACTAACGTCACTCGTGAATATATCGACTTTGCTATAAGCCATGTTGCTCAAAATACTAATGTTTTAGAAATGAAACCCGTTCTAGCAGAAATAAGCCATGAGTTTGTTAGATTTGGAAGTAACACGTCACCATGGGAACTGTTAGTCTCATTCCCTGTTGAAGAAGTTATTCGTTATGACGTAATATTAAAGAACGCGTTTTTTATTGGCATAATTGCTGGTACACCTGGCGAAGATGCGTATTGTTATGTTTTGCAGTCGGATAAATCCAGTGAAATTAATGACGCAATACATGATGTCTTCCAGACAGTTTCTAAGGTATGAGAATATTTGCTTGGTTGTTTGTTTAGTTGTTTACGTTAAAGATAAACATCTAGCGTAAGTAGCGAGATATAAAATGCATGCCCAGGTACATTAGGGAGCAGTATTTTTAACGTATTCTATTGTTTTTAAGCTTATATGTTAACCTACACAATGCTTGGTTTGGTCATGCTTTGAATCAACACAATATGTTATTCCTAAAAATTCAGCTGAAATTTGATAGTCTATTTAAACTTAGCGTATACCTTAAATTCAAAAAGTTCAAAAGTTCTTTATAAATAAGTAATTCATTTGATTATAAGACAGCCAACACACAACTCTCACCTATGGAGGAGTGTATTTGTCAGCATTGAAGCTGAAAACTATACTCTAAAACACTCCTCTCTAGGTGATGGTTGGCAGTTAAATGCAGGCTTGTACGAGTACTAGCTTTCTCCCTGCTTGAGTTGATTTGTATCCTTACAATCATCATAAATATCCGATTAGTACATGGAAAAGAATTTGATCATCTTTCAGTGAGGAACTCTTAAGTGGAAGATATTTCAAATGCTTCCTGAACCTTTTGGCGCCTGTTTGTTTTTCTTGTCTATACATTCCGGTTTAAAACAAAAGACGCTTCAGAAAAATACAGCAAAACAAACTGCTCCAAAAGTACACGCGTATCGTACGATCATTGGCGCTTCCTAATGCGGTAATATGCTAAAATTTATTTAGCGAAATATAGATAAATATTTACTTCTTTCAAACCTTGCCAATTTTTTTTTGCATGGTAAACATGAGTGTGAAAAACTACTGAACTCTGTCTATTATCGTGAGTGTTATGCCTCGTTCCCATGACTTCTTGCCTTTTTGAACGAGGTTGTGTTATGCCAACGTTCTTCCTATTAAGATTAGCCTATTCGGTTTGAAGAAACCAATCAATTGCATAATTGTTGACGCAGTGCTCTCCGCAGCAAATTTTATAATTGAAGTGTACCTTGTAAGGGGCCCCTTATAACCCATTATTTTATAAATAATTTATTTATTTTTCAACTTGATAAATTTACAAGTTTAAGTATACAAGGAGGTGTAATCGGAAACTAATACTTTCGTAAATTTGTTGTTTTGTTTTCATCTTGCTTATTTTTTCTTATAACACTGTTGCATCTAACCCCAACTGTTTAAATACTTCGCGCAACAACAAGCTCATCCCCAGGCTCTTTTAATCAATATTAATCAGTAGGTAGCTGAAAGATACTGGAACTAATTTTCATCGGAACTAAATTTCATCAATCTTTTCAGAATTCAACGTCGTTATTATAGCAGACTAAAGCCGGATCTCCACCAGGCGAATTCGTTCGCACGAATTCTAAACGAAACCATTATTGTCCATATTCTTTTGTCTTCACAATTTACTTTCTGCCGTTTCTATTTTTTTTAATTTTTATAAATTTTGAAAAAAAATTTAGACCAAAAAACTTTATTTTCCTTTTTTTTTTCTTTTTTTTTTTTTTAAATCTTAACAAATATATATATTTATACGGTGTGAATTGAATCCTATATTATTTTACTATAGATACCTCGCTCACCTATAATATTTTATTTTAGATGCCTCGCTCACCTTTTAAATTCTATTTTAGATACCTCGCTCACAAACATTTGAATTTCAACCATCAATTGAACCGGAGTTCCATCGTTATCATAATCTTGTCAAAATCGGTTGCATCAAAGTGAAAAAATCTTTCCACAACGTCAATGATTACATAAAACTCATCTTAGAGAAAGTTAATCCCAAAGAGTTCAAAGGTGTAAGTGTGGAAATACTTGGACAGAATATTGTAATCAGCGATACAAACACTGAAGAAGAACTGTCGCATTCAGCCCCATCTATTCTCACACTTGGTGTGTATCACGACGATAAACGCTATTTTGGTTATATAATATCAGAGATGATGCCTAATAGTAAGACTCGTGTTCAGTGTCACGTGTATCGCGCTGCACGAAACGAAACTGCGACTAAAATCGTTGCAGCTATTAGTCAATCATGTCAAAACTCATACGCACCACGTAGAACATCAAACTGTGATATTAATCCTATTTATTCAGCTTACAAGCCAAGTTATACAAACGCTACACCCAGAAGTTCCGTAACATCTATTACATCATGGGCTACGACAATCCCTAGTACGTCGTCAACGACGTCGGACAATTCATCTCCCGTACCTGTCATGAGACGTCAATCTTCCGAGGTTGAAGACAGTTACACAAGATACGAAAGACGTGACTCAACAGATACATTGTTGACAATTACACCGAGTCCTTCAATTGATAAGCTAATTAGAAGTAGTCCAGTTACTAGTTCGAAACGCAGAGTGAGTGCGGAATCACAGAGATTACCATCCCATGATGAAAATCCTATTTATCAGGTAATTTACTTCAGTTCATTTCTTAAGTGTGGCGTAAGTGTTTTAAATTGAATGCTTGAAATTACCTGAAGGGATAAAATTATTGCCGGAAGAAATTATTCCTCAAATCTTTCCGGAACTTATTTTTGCGATTTTGCCCCCAATTTGGAAAATTAAATTCTGCCAAAGTCTTTGCCTTACTTGGGAATCGCAAAAAATAAATCCGAAAACTCTGTCAAATTTGATGCAATCACAAATATAAACTCTGATGATCTACTTTTCAAAACGCCGTTTACAATATTTCACTTATCTGTTATATTATCACATCGATTACATTTTTTTTCGCGAAATCTTCACCCCACTATGAGCAGTCCAAGACGCAACCTCGTTCTCAGGGCTAAAAGGCAAGAAGTTCTGGCAACAAGGTTGCTCGAGTCGCAACCTTTTCTATATCTCATAACAAAAAGATTCGCATTCTGAAAGAAAAGAAAAAATAATTTGCAAACACTTATTTTTGCTAATTGAACATTTAATTCTGAGAATCATAAACTTTTTATCGCGAACAATTAATTCGCGGATTTGTGGTAAATTCGCGAAATTCGCCAAAATTTCTGTAAGATCAGTCAGTAGCTACTCGTCTGTGCTGGCTAGTTGTATAAATTCCTTAGAGTTAATTAAATTTTTTTTTTTCGTTGACGTCATGATAATAAAATTATACAAGGTGTAGAGAAGTGACACCGAATGTTAATCTAGTAATCTCAAAATAGACTTTTTTCATATGGTAATGAAAATAATAAAGCCTACATACAAACTGGCCGACGGCTATTGATATCGTTAACGGCATTTAAGTTTCACACGTGGCGTCGAAAATTCGTAAAAATTCGTAAAATGTCTCGTAATTTATGCACATGGTTGTAAACTATACATAACGGATAGGTTTGTCTTGTTTTGTTACATACGTCATAAAATGAACAACCTCGACGTCTAACGTTGATTAAACAGCGAGTACTAGCAGGGTGGTTTCTCCATAGACATAATTGATACGCTTATAACAAGTTAACACAAGCTTAATTCGAATTTTTAAAATTCCGCGTTTTTTTAATATAAAGGACGTAATAATAATTGTTTATTCTCGCTAACATCTTTACTGTCTGCTGTTACTGAAATTTGACGGAAAAAGTATTTTTTGATGTTTTTGTATTTGTTGAACAATGGCGTTATTAGATGGTTTTTAAAGAATTCAGTCGTACAAACGACCTAGTATGCAAAAACTTGTTGAAAGTCCACATTAAAGACGCTAACGTTGAAAACATAGTGACGCTTATTAGTTCTAAGGTCTAAAGTTGGTCGTTATAAAAAATTATGTGAATTGGAAATAATAAGATTTTAGATATTTGATTGCTTGAAATAAGAACAAATAATCACTGTGGAGAAGGGATTTTTGGGCACTCTCCTCCGAAGTGATTATCTGCTTTTATCTCAAACACTGTTGCTGGATATTTTTTAGTACATTTTAAGGATTTATTATCTGGTTAGATAAATATTTCAAAAAAGAAAAGAATACCTAGCAAATAGGTTATGCCCTCTCCCTATAGCGACGGCCCTGAGAGTACCCAATGACTACGTTGGACACAGCATTTATTAAAGTTTACAATATATTATAGAAAACAGAGGAATTAAAGTTAGCAGAAGTTGTTGAAACCGAAACTGCAACAAAAGTACCTGGCACAAAGAAACATAAGCACAAAAAACTACTTGGAAAGTTACGTCATAGCATCAAACATATACAAACGTCACATCATGTTACAACACCAACGGAAGAGAGCAAGCCAAGCCAACTAATCAGCACTGAAGAAGAACTTGAACCTGAAGTGTTACAGTTCCCTACGTCATATGTTTGTTCAACCGTGATCAGCCCTCCCCTAAAACATAAACATATCAAAGAATGCTACAAACAATATAATAAACAAATTAATAGAGCGGGAAAACTGACCAATAACAATACAAAAACAAATGGTAGCTCAATCACTCTACAAATAATAACAAATCAAGGTGTATCTATGTTGGATCCTAATCAACCAGGTACCATAGTTCGACATTTTCCTATCGATACATTTGAACTTTATATGCAACACCCAGAGGACATCAGCTGCTTTGGATTTTCAACGGCAGTACCTGGCAATACGAAAGAACATAAGTGCCACTTGTTTTGTACTAAGAAAGAACAGTTGTTTCATATCAGTACAGCATTCCAGAAAATGGCTAAGTTGAAAAAGTTGATGGGAAAGTGAAATGGCTTCCAATGTCTGCGGTGGAGGGAAACGAAATAATAAGCTTGGAATCCATTGATTTGTTGTCATGATAAAGCCAATCACAACGGTATTCGATCATGGTACACGCGCTGTGATATACCAATAAATCTGGTTTGACCGTGCAAGACTATTGAATACGATCCACGATACCTCAGCACACCGATTGTGTATTGTCACGTGACAATATGCATCTCAGATCATCAACGCGTCATGATGAGAGCATATTCTCTGTAAACACTGGTGGTTATATTCGTGGTCAACCATTACACATTATTTCATATTTTTACCTCTTATGACAACATAGTGGTAACGCTGGCTTAATGAATGTAGTTATAACATGCAGTGTAACCACACACTTAAGTGCGCGTGTTCTTGTGCAATATTTTCGATACTCAAACCAAAAGAAAGCATAGGTATATATAGGTAGAAATTTACGTCAAATATCACGTGATCTCAATTTCACCAATGGAGTGTTTTCTTTTGATTTTCGCATAGTGGAAACAGACCTTTAATATTTAAGTAAGTTTGTCAAGCAATCCTAATTACTTATTGACTGCCAAAATATTTGTCAGCATTATTTTGTCTGAGGCATGCTCATCAATTGAAAATACTTGTCACGAAGAAACGATTTTAAGATTGTTGACTCCCCACTAGATAATTAAGGACGTTTTTTTATTTAGTTGGGTACGTGACATTGGCGCGTGATCTAATTTTTGACGTTTTTGACGTTGCGTGCCTGCAAGGTATTGTTTGACTAAATTTATATTTTTAAAATTCATTTTTTGGATTATAATTTTTCTCCTTTACACAAATGACTACCTAGTGAAGACGCTAGAACAACGTCGTTCGACGTTTCTTTAGCGTCTTTACTTCTCGTAGACTTTGAACAAGTTACACTGGGTACAGACACGCCCACGCACGCATCTTTAATAAACTACCCAGCCGGCAAAAACCTGTTCAAAGTCAGCAAAATAACTTTGAACAGGCTTTTGTCGGCTGGGTACACGTTTTTTTATAAGCATCATTAAATTTTTGCTGAGGCTCATTTTTAACTCGTCCAGGATTTTCTAAATAAACATATTTAATCGACGTTTTAAAGCTACGATGAAGATTGTCAGCGAGCTGTCAATTGATTGGTTTCTTCGGTAAGAAGAAACCAATGAGTTACAAGATTGTTGATTCTGCACTCTTTCCTGCAAACAAATTTTGGAGATGGTCCCTTAGTTTTAAACTTGAGTTTTTGTATTTTCTGAGATCTTTAAAAGGGCCAGTTTTCAGCTTAGTGTTGCTTATGAAGAAAAAAAAGGTAAACCACCAGGTATCCTGTATAATTAAGAGTATATTATTTGGACAGGATATTTGGACACCTCTGATGAACAATAATATTTAGAATACGACATTTAATGACGAAAATTTAGGGAATTTGATTTTTGACTAGCCTGCTACATAAACTCTACATCTGGCATATGTTCTTGTAACACAACATCATTTGCAGATATTTGCAGAGTCAATAAGAGTTTATAAGATGTTACCTACGTAGAACATACGTTGGAGTGGAGACTGTAGAAATAGGCTATACAAGATTGTAAATATTTTTCTTGTACTTAGTAACCAGTGAGCAAAAACGTGTTCAAAGTCAGCAATAAAGACTTGTTCAAAGTTGGCAATAAAGACGCTGGAACAACGTTGACATTGACGTTACTGCAGACTTTGAACAAATTTTCGCTCACTGGGTATATGTAAATATTTGAATTGTTTTATTATATTGCATTGAAAGAAATGTATTTCTCAATGATCAAAGTTCAGTTTTCCTCTTTATTATAACATTGACATTGAGATTGGATCCAATTTCACAGGATTTCTCAATTTCGTATTCTAATTCCATGTTCTTTTAAGCCTGTTATATTTGTTCATTAAGTTCCATGCACAGTCACAAGACAAACTTCTAAAAACGACTTCGCAGGACATTCGGAAATAGATATCTTTTGAGTTTCTTGTTTGCTTTCGAGAAAACAGTAAAATGTCAAACGCCTCCGCAATAAATAAACAGCGAGTAATGCGCTGTGCCTCCGCAGCAACCAAATTTACAGTATTTTTGTAAAACAAGATGCTCTCTCAAATAAACTTTTCCAATCCCTCTCAAAATCCTCCGCCAAAAAAAGACAGGATTTTGTAAAAGCATATTTTTACTATAAAAAGATGCTTGATTGATGCACAGCGTGAATGCTTACTGAACAACCTCGTTCCCGGGCTCTTCCGTAATTCGAAAAGGCAAGAAGTTCTGGAAACGAGGTTGCTTACTGATTACTGACACGTATTATGGCTTCATATATACGGCTTACGCCTGCGTTAATGCACAAACGTCACTTTTCAAAAAATCCTACGATTTTCAGGACTACATCGCATGCGCACTGATGTTCAAACGATTACCAAAAAACAAAGAAATCGCCGAACGATAGAGAATCGAGACTCGTAACGAAATATATGACATTTGTGCATAGACCGAGCAAAACAAGTGAAGGTCTATATCGTAACTATTTAAAGACCTTTTCACAAAATATGAAAACGCGAGATGTCAGTTGCTCAAAGTAGAATTTGTTACAATGCAATAACTTCGCTTAAGGCCGTTTTCCACTTCAGAACATTTTCCGCGGAGAAATTATAGACATTCCATTGGTAGAAATTGACATCACACTTGTGCAAAAAGTTCTACTTTGAGCAGCAAACGCCTCGTTATCATTGTTTTATGAAAAAGTTTATTGCAGTATATCCGTATCAAGTATGGCTTTGCGCTGTGAGGTCTTTTTTCCAACTCAAGTAAAAATGTTTGTCTTGGTGAAAATTCCACTTGAGGTACGACTCAAAATAACGGTCAGACATCCCCTGTGCTTGAGTGTTTTTGCGTACAGGCTTCACAGATGATTCTCGACCATTATTCTGAGGCTTGCAACTTTGGTATACGCGACCAACTTCTCGCATAACCATTCTTTGATAATATATAATCGCATTTTTCTGATAATGCGAGTTATGCTAAACGGAGAAGAGTGTGGGGTTTCTTGAGAACAAGCGTTATGGTCTGATTCCCACATAACGACCACGTAAAACGCAAGCTAAAATATCTGCGTGTTTGCCATTGCTTTCAATTGTTATATAAGCAGTATATGCCTCTATAACAGTGAACTATGGACCATGACATCAACCGTAGAAGCATCAATAGATAGTTTTCATCGTAGACTGTTGC
>JAULBZ010001376.1:0-22537 GCA_032360805.1 Neoturris breviconis | reverse complement strand
AGTCTACCCGATAAATCTCTAGGGACTTCTCGTGGTCGTTTTCCACATTTTTGTTTTACTTGTGGCGTGTATTGTTGATCGAATTTTGTAAAATGTTCGTCGTTCTTGAATGTCCAAGATTGTACTGAATACGATGGCAATACACTGTACGGACTCCGTATTCAGTAGTCTTTCATGTTGTGTATGGAAATAGTTGAATAGCAGCGTAACTGGAGCTCACTAATTAACATTATGAAGATGATTTTGTGACAAAAAATCGTCGTATTTATGATTTTAACGTCATTATGTGCGTTGAAAATTATAAATGCCGCTTTTGTAAAGAAGCTCTGGGAACGAGGTTACCGAGACCCTTCATTGATAAATAATATTCAATCATTTCAATCATTGATTTTCAACCTCATTCCCAGGGCTTCTTTTCTCTTGACGTTGTCAAGAAAAAAGAAGCTCTGGGAACGAAATGGATTAATTTTTCCTCCAGGAGGACTACTGTAGAAAATGCGTTATGCTAAATTATAACTAACTGAGAGAGGGTTGTCGGTGTTTTCTTAAACCTATATAGCTTTTGGGGGCTTCTCAAAGCTGGGGGCGGATTCCGCCATAACATTTGAACGACTTATAGGATTGAGATGCAACTTTGCAGATTTATAGTCTATTTTAAAAGAAACAAAATAATACCAAACATTTTTTTGCTGAAGTCAGCATTTTTCTGATGACGTCATCACAATTAATTCTAAATTGCTCATTTTCCTTAAAAAACAGTACTTTCTTAGAATTTTGATTAAAAGAGTTCTACAAAAGCTTTTTTTTATTCTGTTTGCAGTTTTAGGTAGGTATGTAATGTTCTTTCACATAGTTTCCAGGGTTTTAGTGAAAATGTTGAAAAATTATTTATTTTGTGATTTTAAGTAACTTTCGTAATATAAGCATTACTTTAAAACAAGTTATGGTAAAATAATGATATAGATTATTTACATATAATTTCCCACTTAAAAATAGATGGTTTCAGGTTATGACCCATATCTTCTGGGTAAGTTTCAGCATCATAGCTATAGTGGTTCGGAAGTTATTTAAAAAATATGGTAAGGGGCGGGATCCGATTTCTGCGTTGTATAAAACGTTGAACTGACGTTTCGAACGTATTTTCGCTGGGTATTGATTGGTTATTAAGGAAACATGTGACGTCATTTGAGAGATAAATATATCTTCCCTCTATGAAGTTATCGAAAGTAAGTTTTCAGCTCTTCAATCAAATTTAGTTAATTGACAGATAATTTCGCAGGAAAATATTTTATTTACATAACCTTCCTATAACAATTCCAATACACTCTTCATCTGAGATGACAGCACAGACCTCACGACCTAACATTAACGTATAAATATTGAGTCTCCTTGACAATGCAATTTAATTATTAACAAGATTCTGATTTTAATGGAACGTTACTAAGTGAGGTTGCTATGGTTTCCAATGATGCTGTTCCAAGCGTGCGTATTGCATCAAATTGGTTTCTAGGACTCCTTTTATATTTCGAATAAAATTAAACAAATTTCTACTATGGAGAGAAACTTCCAGGTCTAATTCTGCTCTAATAACAAAATAATAAATTTCTTATATTTTCGTAAGATTAAAAGCCTCACAAAACCATTTTTCATATAATATTTAACTGGTTGTCCACTATGACCTTCCCAGCCGGCAAAAACCTGTTCAAATTCACCAAAATAACGTTAGAACACGGTTTTGGGCGGCTGGGTTGTAGGGGTATCCAATCGGTAGTGATGTCTCTAACATCGATCATTCTACGCAAGCGAAGGGTATATTGTGTAACCTTATCCTCAGTATCCTCTCTTTCTTTGCGCTAATCTGATACAATAAAGCCCTGAGTACAAAGTTGTAACACCTGAAGTTTTAGTATGTATATATTTTTTTGTCTACAATTAAGTTTTTAGATATTCATCTCATATTCATATGCAACCACCTGTTAGATTAAAATTGTGACAATTCAATAATATGTGACAATTCAATAATTAAAAAAATTAAATTCAGAAGAACTGTTACTATTTCAATTCAACTGTGATCATATATTTATGACATACTTAAAGTATACATACCTAACGAAAATCCCTGCTAATTATAACCATTCAAGTATAATATCAGTTAAAACTGATATACTTTGAACAAATCATATCAGTCACTTGTCAAATATGAAAATATATTTTGACATAATTTTTTAGACGAAGTTTTACAAGGCATTTGAAAAACATTTGGTGTGAACAATTTTTTTTAACATATATATAACGATGCTTAAAAAGCAGAAAATAACAGCTCTTCTGTTGCTTTTCATACAGGTAGGATATTTTCTTCAATTCTTGTTACGGCCATGACGTCATGTTGTTCGAATTTTGTATCATAAATTTT
Organism: Neoturris breviconis; assembly: GCA_032360805.1. Taxonomy (NCBI): domain Eukaryota; kingdom Metazoa; phylum Cnidaria; class Hydrozoa; order Anthoathecata; family Pandeidae; genus Neoturris; species Neoturris breviconis. Next base: position 20,124 of record JAULBZ010001376.1, on the reverse strand, counting down.
CCTTTAATATTGATATTTAGGAAGCCTTTACATGGACCCCTAAATGAGTTTCAACCTAAACGATCTTGCAGTTGATTGGATTCTTCGTATGCAAGATCGTTCAGGGTGAAACTCATTTAGGGGTCCATGTAAAGGCTGCGTTAAGAAGAGGGAAAAGAGAATCAAAAATCAGAGAAATACCTTTAAGGGATGAAGATTTTGTTGGGATTTAATTTCGCGGATGAAAGAGGAGTATATTTCGTGGATTCAAATTTCTGAAAAATTTTAATTTCATTTTAATTTCATTTCGCAGATAGCGTAAAAGAAGCGTAAAAAAACAACTTCATGTATAATATTTATAAGGGTGCACTTTGTGAAGAGGAATTTAAATGTAGTATTCTCTGTACGGAATTCAACGTTTTAGAACCTACAACCGATCGCATAAAGACATTTTAAGAAATTCAACAAGCAATAAAAGCCACAGCCACAAGTAAAACGTAAATACGGAAAATGACCGCTAGACGTCCCTTGAGATCAATATCAACAACCATGTACCTTAGTTTTCTTCACGAAGAACCACTTCCAAAATATATTTCATATATTAATACAAAAACTAAAATTAGATTCTACTAACATAAATGGGATAAAAGGGAGGGTGTAGTGTATACGAGCTGGCTCTCGATTAGTTTATTCGATACAAAGAATCAATCGATCGTAAGATCGTTAACTCTTCTCTGAGTTATCTTTTAAATGCAAGGCTATGGACACCGTTGTTCTTAGTCTTGATAGACCGTGTTATTAAATAATGACAAAGAAGCATTGACAGTCTCTGCACAAAAATGAAATTATTTCATTACAACAAGTTTCCACTTTGAGCAACCAATTTCGATTATTTGTTTACAGTCTTAATTTTGAACGACACTTTTCGTCACTTACACTAACGTCGTAATAATTGGTGATCACAGCTTCTCTAAATTTTAACATGTAACCAAGTAAGTTGGAAAACTTCCTTGATTTAACCCTTCATCAGTATGGTGTGGACCCCCCTGAATTTTTAAATTTTGCTGTGAAAGTAACATAACAAAAATTATTATTCAGGAGGTAATTTTCACATACTTTAAAAATCTGCATCATACTTTTGTGACATTTTGTCCCCTGAATCTTCTAATACCTTCCCATGAATTAACAAATTTCCGGGGGTACCCCACCATACTAACGAAGGGTTAAGTACGAATATAGTCTTGTGAAACCAAACTTAATCATATCTGTTTTCCAACCTCTTTTGTGTTCAAAAAGAAGCCCTGGGAACGAGGTTGATCTGTTTTCTTTTTCTTTTTACGACTGACGTGCTGGAGTGAAAGATAAGTAAAGAGCGTCCTAAGCCGTTTGGATTCGCCGGATTAGTATAAATACAGTTAAGAATAACTTCGTGTATGGACTATTTTCGCGAGCAGAAAGTTTTACGATTTTTCGGCATTTTTGCGAAAGTTTATGACACAAAACCACTCCTTCACGAAAGTTGATGTTCCCGAAAAATTTCTAAAATTTCAAAATTCAATGCCTTCCACGTTGACGAAGATGACATCTAGAAGAAAACGCTATTGTTAAATCTGCGTTTGACGCCTGAGTTAAATTTTTTCTTTACCATACCCTTCTCACCAATGTTTCCTATCACCCAATCTTTCGAATTGGCCCATTCGCGAAAGTTTATGCCCGTGATATTTTTTTAAATCGTCGATTCGAGTAGGTTTATGCTCAGAAATAAAAAGACGTTTGTTTTCGACGTTTCGGTGTTCATTACACCATATTCATGAAAAGTGACAACCTCGTTCCCGCTTTTTTTAAGGGAGAACGGCGCGAAGAATAAACATCTTATTCGCGCTGCCCTTGGAACGAGGATGGAAAAGTGGTTTTCAACAGTCAAAATGACATTTTAAACTGTGTTGGTTTCTAATGACGTCAGTCACGTCAGTCAAAGAGTGTTTGTGGAAAATCGTACATTTTGTGTCCATATTCATTGGTGTTCACGTTCAAACCATTTGGTTGTTTGGCACCAAGTAGGCAGATAAATTTATTCTTAAAGTTCGTCAGTACTGGAAACGTCCTTCTTCAAGATCGTAGCATCAATATATGTATTATGCGAACCACAATCAGTTTGCGCCGCATTCTTAGGAGGATTTAAGCGCACACTGAATTATTACATCTGCGCTATTCCTAATATTCAGAAACTACTAAAACAACTAGACGATCTTATAAACAGTAATTTTATACCATTCACTACAGAAGGATATAAATGTACTGTAGATGAAAGAAAGCTGCTAAGTTTATCGATCAAACTGGGAGGACTAGGCATTCCCATATATTCTGAAATTTGTGAAGAAGGAATTTGACCGTTCAAAAAAAGTTACAGCAAAGTAGTGGCTAGTAGTGGCCTAGGCCTCGCCCCTTGAGAGGGGGGGGGGAAGATTAAAATATATTCTTAGATTTTGTACAAAAAATAATTAATAAAATTACTACTTATTCTGCCAATTCTAATTTTAAACTGCAACCAACTAAATAAAACGTTGTCTAATCTGCAAAGCGAGTGTTCCCTCCATCGTGCTGATCAACAATTTTAGTGATCTTTGCACTACCTGGAAATCTCAATTCTCGGAACTGATTTTAGCCTGTGCTGTCTGCAAGGTTTTCATCTTGCTGCTTCTTTTGACCGAGACCTGCAGGCTAAATTGCATGATGATTTCATTTTCGATTTCTGGTGGAAAATGGTGGAAAATAATCATAAAGATTAGATTTCTATTTTTCAAGAGCAGGTACCGTTCTGCATAAGACGGTAAGATAAATTCTTAGACTGATTATTTACTTTGAAGTTTGAAACGCTATCACGCCACATCCACCAATTCCCCAATTCATATTTACAGCAGTTAATGGAGTGCTTCTATATATATAATTACCCCTGACTGCCTGACTCCTTTCTGAAATCTAAAAAAACAACAGCTGGGGCTTTTTTGACCTGTTCTAGTGCTATTAATCACCTCATGGCTGGGAAAAGGTACTGTTCTGAGCTGACATTTCATAAATCTGGTAAATCAATCTGTTCTTTGAGAATCCAGAGGAGCTCTAGGAAAACGATTTGTTCTGAGCTGGCGTCTCAGCTGGGAAAAAAATTGTTCTGAATAAATTATACAGCTGGAAATATAAGCTGTTCTAAGATGCACTTTACTCTGTGGATAGCTTGGGAAAACAGGTGTTCTCACAAGAATTAAAGTACTTTTTCAGGAAAGGCTTTATTAGCTAGAAAAATCAACTATACTAGATTTTTGTTCAGCTAGGAAAAACAAGAACGAAGTGCGTGAATTGTGAATATATGTAGATATGCAGTCAACTTAAAGTACAATTTTTTGTTGATGCACTGATGCAAATGTCTGTGTCTGTATATCTGCATATCTTAGATGGTGTTGGTGAAATCCATTGTCCAATGCATACCGAGCCACCGTTTGTGTCCACCGTCCACGATATGTGAACCACCGTCTCAAGTAATATCTTACAGATCAGATTTCAGATTTGTGTTTTTTTTGAGCAATTTTCAACGATTTAACAAGAAAATATTTTAAGAAAATATAAAATTTAATTTTTTTAGAAAAATTTAAAAGATTTCGTAAAATATTACTTCAGATAGTGGTTCACAGACAGTGGACGGTGGACACGAACGATGGCTTGGTATGCATTGGACGTTGAATTTCACTAATGCCCTAGCTTAGATATATATTCCACCATTATATAAATATATTATATATATCTTTTTTACCTACTTTAGATCATATTATTTATTTGTTTATTTTTGTCTTATTTTTAAATTGTTAACCACTTCCATATTGATTTTATTTATTTGGTCTATGTTCAAAAGAATAAAGCTAGTTATAAGCAATTCTGATTATATATATATATATTTCTTTATTTAGGTGACGACTATCCAAAGTCAAAATAGTGGAAGTGGTGAGTAACTTTATTTTAGATCGTCATTTTTGAAGGTTTACTTGTAATAAGTCATTTTGAAAATAGAACAGTATATCACTGTGGAGGACTGACTTTCAAGGCTTTGTATCCTGAATTAGCGCTCAAAGAAGCACTCCTACACAGAGATATACTAAGACGGCAATTATGCAATTGTAAGCTGATTGTTTGTATGCAGACAGACTCTAGTTACGAACTTTATTTTTGGATGATAAAATACTGTTAAAGTCCTTAACTTACATAGAGATAATTCAAGATTTATTTACCTGAAGTAATAATAAGCAACAATAAAACGGCGCTTACGATCCAGAGATCCCCAGTTCAATACCACGCTCAGGTGAAAATTTTGAGCCACGTCCCTGGACATACTGCCGCCTACCTGTTCCCCTGTATAGTGTTTCTGGTCATGTTGCAGGGTCAATAGGGTAGGTTGAGGTTTGTATCATCCGTCATGTGAATGATTAAGATCTAGAGAGGATAAAAAAGTCCTCCCTCTCCTAGTAGTCAATAGTATGTCAATAAGTATGGTACGAAGTAACCAATTAATGGCAAGATCGTTGATTCAGGACTCTTCCCCTCAGAACGAATTTCAGAGACAAATATTAAATAGTTTTAAAAAAATTGTATGATTTGGCTTATAAATTATACTATAAATTTAAATATTGCTTGGTTGTCACATTGGTCAAAGTAAGAGGAAAGAATCATTGTGGAGGAGGGATTTTTGATCATAGATTCAGTAGCTTAAAGCTATGCTCAAAGACCACTCCTCCACATGGATTACTTGCTTTTATTTCTCTAATAGTTTAGAGTTATATCTGATACTTCATATTTTCTTTCTTGTAGAAAGTATCAATTCTATGGTGGTAGATGAGAATGGAACATCACTGCGTGTATATGCACACTTTGCCGGTGAATTTGATGTACTACAATGTACAATGTATTGTGGTTGTAATGGTTTTGCATTTGGTGGTCATGACAGTACATACTGCTGGTGTGGAGATGACGCAGGTGTAGCTTGCGATACTTCAGAATGTTTTGATGTAAGTAAAAAAAAACTATTTAAACAAAGTCATGGGTTATCAACTGACCTTTGTATTTCACATGTTTTCATAATTTTATCTGCTTCAAAAGTACCATAGTTACAGTAGTATATGCATGGTATCCATAATTACAGTATAGGCATGGTATCCGTAATTACAGTACAGGCATGGTATCCATAGTTACAGTAAATGCATGGTATCCGTAATTACAGTATAGGCATGGTATCCATAGTTCCAGTATATGCATGGTATATGTCCATACTTTTATTTTACAACCTTATCTGTACTTGAATATATCACAAAAGAAAGTTTAAAGGAATGCCCTCCTGCATTTCTTCACCTCATGATTTTGGAGCAAAATTTCCCTTACTGAATAAAATTTATTCTCCAAGTGGAAACTCAAACTTAACCAGGTATTCCTCAAATATGTTATATTTACATTTAAAAAATCTGTCTTTAAATAAGAATAATATTAGCAAAGTCAAAGGATTTTAACCATTAACTGTTTTTATTATAATGTCAAATAAACCATACTAAAATGACTGAGATTATAGTATATAGTTGACTCGGTCATTATTTCTAAATTTACGTATTTTGAAATAAGAGCGAATAAACACTATAGATTAGGGTGCATTTGATTCGGCATTCTAAGTCAACTAATCAAACTGATCACTTTATTGTGCAAAACAAACAACTTTTAGAGTGATCCGCAAAGACTTGAAGACTTGTTCTTAGCCTACTATATCTTCAGTATCTTGCTCTCTTGGTTTACGTCGCTTTGATTTTGCTTTGTTTACTTTCGTTTTCATTATTTGGTTACCATTAGTTACCAATGAGATGGACGTTATATATTCAAAATGATAACTTTAAAAATAATTAATTTGTTTATTTTATTTCTTGCCTCGATTATTTTTACTTGCTGGTAATGGATTAATGGAGAAATTCAGTTTGATCGGTGGGAAAAGATGAATCAAACAAGCGGATCGCTCCGATCCTACTAAACAAATCATGTCAAGAGCACGTTTGATCGGTGGGCCCACGAATCAATCCGAAATCCGAATCAAATGCAAATTGAGTTTGATCAGTGTGATTAGTGGGCCCACTAAAGTGCGAATCAAATGCACCCTTAATACAGATCAATCATGATCGTATTTAAATATTATTCTACCATTGTATTTATCAATTTTACAGTGACTATTTTTATACTTTCAGAAAATTGATACTAGTGGTGTTGCAGCTGGTTTTGAAGGCTCAGTAGCAACTGAAGTCAAACTCTTCGAAACGGTTCCAATAACTATCAGTGGTACCTACAGCAAATATGGAGTCGTTGTTGATGGAAAATTATTTGAATCGGAAACTGCTGCGACTGGAGTGAAGTTTGCTCAAATTGGAAATAATAGTCTTGTCGTTGAACCAGGAGGTAATTGTAGTGTTTTAAATAAGAGCAAATAATCAATGTGGAGAAAGGATTTTTGAGCATTGTTTCATGCATTTTAGCCTAAAAATCGCTCCTTCGCAGTGATTATCAAAATTTACTCAATTTAGTTAATCAAAATGTTGTTGTTTGAACTTTTAAAGGTTGATTTTCATTGAATGGAAACTTACTTCTGTGTGAAAGGCAAGAAAAGACATCCCATTGGTAGCATTTGATGTCACATGATGATAAGCTTCTGCCTAATGGAAATCAATCTTCAATGTATGAATTGGATGTTGTATGCAGGAGCGCCTGTAACCAATGGTCAGACATTACCTGAGGAGGAATGTTTTCTGAGTACAGCTTCGAAGCCGAAAACTGTAACCAAAACACTTCTCCACAGGTGATGTCTGACCGTTATTTTGAGTCTTGAGAGTATTTAAAATGAAAACATCATTAGATCTTATTTAATTCTGAAAGAATGTTAGAAAGTGTTCGATATCTGTTGAATGATGACTTTGAAGTAATAATTTCAAAATTCACCATGTTATATATAATATTTACAGCATGCATTAATAATGTGATAACAAAATAAATGTTAGCCGAAACCGCTCAATGTATTCTGTTTGGCTAATCAATTTAAAACGAGAATGTGATAACAAGTATAAGTATTCAGTCAACACTTTGTTAAAATTTTATTCGGGGTTTTGTTCGTGTTTTGTCAAAATTCAATGAAAATAAGAAATTCTGGGGTCAAATCTGATAAAAACGAAAATGTCAATATAACGCTGTTAGCTTCAAATTTGGACAGTAGACTCATCATGATCAGAATTTTTTCTTCAAATTCTATGTCCTAAAATGCTGGATTTTCCTGATTGAAATCGGTTTCGGGTTTTTCTTTTTTTTTTTTGGATTTTCCGGAAATTTTGCTTTCTTCTGTGTTAAATAAACCGTAAACAGAACTTGAAAATACGAAAGAAAACGGCTACAATTCTATTTTTAATAATTCATGCAAGCAGAAAAACACGAACATAAAAGGTTAATCCTACTAGGATTGGGAGAGAGATCTGGACAAATTACTAAGCTATACTGAATGAAGAAAATTGCATTTTTCCTTCGAAGGTACATTTTTAATTGAATTTTATATGTATTTATATGGGAAATTTTGCATGGTTTTGGTGGAAATCTTTTAAAAACCGGAAGATCTGTTGGCATTGAAAAACTGAAGACAGAATTTAAAAATACGAAATAGAACTGTTCCCCCCCCCCCAGTTGTTCAAAAAAGCCCAGTCCTATTAGGGTTAAAGAAGCACTTTCCTGCCCTTTCCATAACAACACACATGTAAATACTCTCTAAATAGTTTTAGTAAGTTTAGTATTTTCATATAAGTTCATGTATAATTTTAGTCAGGTTTCCCAGTGGGCAAAAACTTGTTCGATGTTGTTCTAGCATCTTTACTGCGGACTTTTAACAAGTTTTTGTCTACTGGGTTTTGTCTAGTAAGCATATGTCAGTTAAAATTGATTTCCTTAAGTCAAATGTAAACAAAAATGACGAGAGTGCTCCTTTTAGGATGATATTGAAAGATACTGCTATATTTGTAAAATCTCAAGATCTCAAGCCAAAACAGGATTAGTTTTTTTGGTGTGTGTGTTACAGTAATTCATGTTAATGCGAGTGACTATTGTCCTTATGTATGATTTTGTTTTAGTAAGTCTGAATGGAAAACGTCATTCATGGTTAAGTTTGTTGACTATATATGTTGTTTTTTATTTATAGCTTTTTGGGGATGCCAAAGTGCTCCACATATTGTGAATGTATATTCTGATGCAGATGTTAGTCTGATATGTCCTGTTGAAACTATTGAAGGTCAAGCATTGGAATGTTATGCACAAATATCTGGGACTGATTTAACGTCATTGAGATGGTTTCAAGATGGAGTTGAAGTAAACTTGATAGATTCACCTGGAGGTATATAAAAACTTTGAGATGAAGAGCATAATGTCAACAACCTTACAATTGATTGGTTTCTTCTCTGCAAAGATATTAGATCAATTATGATACTGCTGACTCATGCATTAAACCGTAATACATAGGTATTAAGCTTAGCGCCAGTTTAGTGAGTATAACATGGCGCTAATCTTAATGACATGGCATTAAGGCTTAACGCAAGTTTAATGCAGCGGCATCAAGAGGGAAGATTTGGAGTCCATTAACACAGGATGCTATGCCTTAACACCGAGTGCATCTTGGATGAAATTGTTTTCATTCTAGACACCTTCTTAGCACTGGTGCTAAGTCTTTTTCAAACAATTCAATTTATTTTCAAATGTTTTTAAGAATATAAAAACGTTCCAACTTAGATAAAAACAAGAAAAGAGCTTCTATTCAAGATAACCCCATGAAATTGTACCTATATTTCTATGGTCCTTTATTGGGGATAAACAGGGGAAGGGCTTATACACCGATCAATATTTTCCTAAAGAAATTGATGGTTTATACACGGGGTATTTATTTCCATTTCCAATTGATGGGGGTTAAAAAAACTATAAATACGAAAAATATTATTTTAGTAATATTTTTTGTTGGATTAACTTATTTTACTTTGCAACAGTTGGTAGGTACTCCCATAGGCTTATGAGTTAATATCTTTGTTAAGAAAATGGTGAACATATATACTGGGCAATCTTAAAAAACAGCAACCTCAGGGTTTCTCTCTAGGATCAAAACTTTCATAACTCCAGAGTGCACAATGACATTCAAACTCAACAACGGTCATTTTTGAGAATTTTATATCAGCTGTTAGTATTTTATGTTTACCTTTTAGAACCATATTTTTACAGTGTTGGAGGAAACTTGGAAACTAATCGTTTTGAAGAATATTGGGAATCATATAACTGGGAGGAAAATGAACATACCGCTTATATCAACATCAATCATGAGTTTTTAGTTGAAGGAAAAATTAAAGCTTTTGAAGCGTATATCACCAGATTTAACACATCTATATCAGCTTATACATGTCTAAACTTCATGGTAATTCAAAGCTTGAAATAAGAACAAATAATCACTGTGGAGGAGGGATTTTTGAGTATTGCTTTAAGCTTGCTAGCCTAAAGCAATGCTCAAAAATCACTTCTCCACAGTGATTATTTGTTCTTATTTCAAACACTGTAATTAGCTTTATAATATTTGGTGGTCGAAATATGAGCAAATAATCACCATGGAGGAGCATAATTTCAAGCTTTGTAGCCTAAAGCTACAATCCCGGAAATAAAATATGAGACATTTTACAAATTTTGACGTACAATAGTTGCCACAAGTAAAAACCAACATGCGAAAAATGGCCACGAGAAGTTGCTGGAGATTTATCGAGTAAACTTAGGACTTAGGATCTTAAGACCTTTTGCAAACTCGGCTCCCAGCAGCCTAGTACCCAGGCTTTTAGAACAAATTAAGAATTTTCGTGCCATTTGTTTTGCAAATCAAAATTATAGACTTGTATGTTCAAAATCGTTCCTCCACAATAATTATTTGCTCCTATTTTGACGTTTGGCATTTGTTGAACGAAGAATTATAGCGTGAATATAACTACTATATAGCTTCAGTGAAAAGTATATACCAAGTCAGGAATCTTGCATTTAATTGATATAAGGAATAAAAAACAAATCAGATTATATTATTAATTTTAGGTGTTACAACCTAACTGTGTCTTTGATCCAGATGGCAGATATTGTACGATGACAAAAACATGTGAAGCAACCGCATGTGACGGTGAAACTACGGAAACACCTGCTGTTGAATTTACATCATATTTTACTCAATCAGCTGATAATGTATGGTGTATGGAACCTGGAAGATATACAAATACTGGAAACTTTACTTGTCCACCTCTAGAAGAGTTTGAAGCAATTGGAGCTCATTACATTGTGAAATATATCTTTCAAGCTCATGCTTATAATTTTGGTACAAATTTATCTCCATACACTTCAGCGCTTCAATTAAAGACAAATAATCACTGCAGAGGATTGTTATTTGAGTGCAGCTTTTAATGTTAAAATATTAATCCTTTAAATTGATTATTTGATCTTATTTTGATCAATATAATTTCATTGTGACATCTTAGAGCTTCTTGTCTCTTTTTATTGTATATAAATTCAATGCAGTAGTGATTCAGTGGTTAAGCGGTGGCGCTTATGTTCCGGAGGTGGCCGAACAATATTACGCTTGAGTGAAAACTTTAAGCCACATCCCTGGAAGTACTGCCGCCTACCTGTTCCCCTGTATAGTTGTTTCAGTCATGTTTTGGGGTCAATAGGGTAGGTTGAAAGTTGTATCACCTGTCATGTGAATGATTAAGATCTGGAGAGGATAACAAAGTACTCACTCTCCTAGTAATGGCTTCGACCTTGAGAAAGAGGAATTTTTTTTTAAAAAAAAAAAAAATGTGTCCCACTTATTGCACTACACGGAGTTACCCAATTGGTTAATATACAACTATGATCATTAGTCAAAATAAGAGTAAATAATCAACTATTTACAATTTCTATAAGTCACCAAGATGCAGAGGAAGAGTCCTGAATCAACGAGCTTTTAATTGGTTGGTTTCTTCGTAATACTCTACATCGTAGATTAATTTTTCTCAAATTTGTTGATTTTGATTTCTTTAAAGCTGCTAAAATACCTGCTTTTTGAAATGAATTTTGGAGATGGTTTCTAAGCAATGCTCAAAAATTACTCCTCACAGTGATTGTATTTGCTCTTATTTATTACACTGTATGGTAGATTTAACTTGTTTTCTTCTTTATTAGGTAATAATGTATTCAATGTGACAGAGGGTGAAGAGTTTAGAGTGAAACCTGGTTATGTTCTTGGTTGGTATCCATGTGAAGTGAATCCTTCCGATATAGGATACTATCCGATTGACCCTGTTCATGAAGATATGTATAGCGAATATGAATATCCTGAAGTATCTCAATCTTTTGTTGGCGCAATGTTTGATAAATCATTTGATAAATATAAAGTATCCCACTATGAACATATGTTGCGAGCACATGTTGAAGCAGAAGCTAGCTATATGGAATCTATTTTAGGTATATGAAAGTGTAAGCAAATAATCACTGGGGAAGAGTGACAAACAAAACGATAAAAAATTCCTTTCTACAGTGTTTATTATTTCTGATGATCCAGAATGGCTTTTAGATTTTGAGCATTTATTTTCTCGATTTACTAACTGTTGTTTCTTCTTTGACTCGTCAAACTAAGTCCATAACTTTTTAATTTATTTATTTATTTAGTAATCGGGTCCGAATACATCATTCGACATATCAATGGATTATGTATTGCGGTTAGTAGTCAAAACAGCCTGCACCTTACAAGTGCATGTACAACTCGTTTCTACTTAACGAGTGAGATGAAATTAAAGACCGTTAGTGGCGCACAATGTTTTGATTCAGTTCTTAATGTTGCATCTTGTGCGGATTCAGATACTGATTATAAAAGAATAACTGGAGTTGAGGGTTCAGTCATAAAACACCTGTCAACAGAATTATGCTTGCAAGCTGAAAATGATGGAGTAGCTGAGGATGAGGCCATTGTGTTGTCAACAATTTGTTCTCACAATGAAACAAAAAGCGTATTTATATTTGAACCAGGTAAGGGACCGTCTCAAAAATAAAATCTACAGAGGAGAGCATTGAGTCAATGATCTTGCAATGGATTGGTTTCTTCGTACTGAAGAAACCAATCTATTGCAAGCTCATTGACCTAGCACACTTATGTACCGATTCATGTTTGTTGAATTTTATCAATTTTAGTTGATTGAGCCCTAACAAAAAAGTTGGTTTTGGAGCTAAATTTTGAGATGGTCCCTAAGTGAAATATTTTTCATGTTGTGGCATTATAATATTTGTTTTTGTTGACTCATTTGTTGATGTTGTTGTTGTTATTTTAATTTGGACGGTTTTCATATTTGAACCAGTTTTAACAACGCTACACTGGAAAACGTTTTTGTTCAAGACAAAGATATTACATCTTATAAACACGCAGGATAAACAAAAAAATTAAAACATAGCAAGTTCATCGACTTTATTTTGACAACGTTTCAAGAATTACACTGCCCATTATCAAGTCATATTTTTAGCCTACTAAACAAAGTTTGAATGGGCTATTGCTATCACTTTGGCAGCAGCAGCATTGTCCCACTTTTCTTAATATGCCATGTTCTTGAAGCGCTAGCATTTGGAAATGTGGTACCAGCATTCATTCATGTTGATATTTTATCAGGGCTCACAAAAAATCTTTTGACATCGTCCACTCGGTCCCAAGTTTTGAGTACAAAGGGTCCAAATTGCATTTTTGATCCAATTAACCAATAAGGCATGGTACCATCCTGAAATTTGGTTGTGGCATTTTAGGCAATATTACGAGACCGCTGGCCAAATTTGTTTCGATTTCGTCAGTTTGGGACCAAGTATCTTCAAAAAAGGTTGTTTTTTTTTCAAAAGTTGAGAAAATTTTTGAGAATTTGAATTCTATGAGGTTTCGACCACATTCAAGGAAATATCATACCCAAATGATAAGAGGAGAGAGTCTAAAAATATTTGACATTTTAATTTTCTATGAGACTTTGACCATGTATCTTTTTTGGCCAACATTTTGTATTTTGGGGAAGCTTCTTTCTCAATTTATAGGGTTGTAAAATAAATCGATGATATTCTTTTTCAAAGAAATTTCAGAATTTTAGGAATGGAAGTCTCCATTTTTATTCTGGGAAGCTCTCTTTTTCAATTTTGAAATAAATATTAATGCTACTCACTTGGGTCGTAAAACATAATTACATACACCATGAGTATAAGTTGATATTAATAACATTAGAAAAAGTCCCAAAGTGATTATATAATAAATTACAATGCACAATTCAACTTTTTATAAAAAAAATATTATGTTAAATAAATAAAATTTCTGTTCTATACTTTGGTACTTCTTTATTTTGATAACATCAGCTAGTAAAAACCATCCAATATTATAAAATAAGGATTATTAAATAAAACTATAATAGGTATATAACATGGTTTTTGTCAGCCAACATATACGTACAGTAGTATGTTTAAAGCACAATGGTGCTTATCCTTGCAATGAAATTTCACTACTCTCCTCCACAGTGACCTAACATAATTTTACCTTGAAAAAGATGTTTCAGTTGTTTATTGACCTGAAACTTTACCATCTTAATAAAGACATAATTTCAAACACTGTATGATGTGTGTGTGTAAATAGTATTTTATGTGCTTAGGTTTAATTTTCACTTGGTTTGTTTCAATACCGCACCTTTAGTTCTCAAATTTGTTGCTTTTGACTTCTTTAAAGCTGCTAAAATACCTGCTTTTTAAAACGAATTTTAGAAATGGAATATTTTGACATGTTATATTTCCTTCTTTCTAGCTGTTGATGTTACTGGAAGTGAGATAGATATAAAAGTGGAACTTGTTTCCAAACATGGTGGACCATACATAGCTAACGCCACCACATTGATAACAGCAGTAATTTTAAACTTTACCGTCATTGCCGATGACATGATTTTAGCTGGTGAAATGTTGACCCTTAATTTTACAGTATCCGCTGGTTATGGTATGAGGTTAGTTAAGGATCATCACAAATTTGTGTCATTATTTGACAGATTTACGGGAAAACAAATTTAACCAATTTGAAGAAAACTGAAACTGAACAATAAACAAACGAACTTGCAATTGGTTGATTTCTTCTTTGCAATAGATTGGTTTCTTCAGTACAAAGAAACCAATCGATTATAAGATGTTTGACTATACTTTTCTCTGTAAATTTTATTTTGCAGACAATCCCAATGATTACGCTACCATGATTAATATTACTTTATTTTTTTGTAGCTATTGTATCAACTGGGGTGACATATATGGAGCCACAAATACTACAAATTGTATTGACACAGTAAACGTTCCCGCAGCTTCTCATATATGGTCACTACCTGGCACTTATGAGATATATGTCAGGGCATATAACACTTTTTCTAGTGCTATATTTCTAAAATCAATAATTGTACTTGGCACAGTATCCAGTGTTGAGTTTGTCAATGATGATTATGATATTCCTCCAGTTATAACAGATGAACTGATGAGTCTTGATTTTTTGATTCGAGGTTCTGGTGATGTTAATATCAATGTTGGTTATCTACATGCTAATGGGACTAAGGAATTATCAGAATTAAATGCCACTCTTCAGGACTATTATTTTGTTCATATCCAAAAAAGTTTCTCATATCCACAAGATGTTTATTGTAATATATCTGTTATGCATCCAATGGAAACGGTTGCACTATCAGGATATATTTACGTTGAAGATAGCATTAATAGTGTGGAGTTGGAAGTTAACACAACTGGTGCTACATTGAACTCATCTTCGTACAAAATCTATGAACATCCTGGTACGAACGTATCTTACTATTGGGAATGGGGTGATGGACAAACTGATAATACTACATATATACGCGAACTTAATCACACGTATATGACATATGGAAATAAAACAATCAACATTACAGCTTATAATAGAGTTAGTGAAATGAAGCTATCGTTCATGTATGAAATTCAAGATACAGTTATGGGGCTAGCTTACTTGGGAGATAGTCATATCTTTACCGAATTTGAGAAGCCAACGATAATAGTATTTCAGGTTAACGAGGGTACTGCTGTGTCTTGTTGGATTAATTATAATACTACCAATGATACTTCCTTTGATATACTATCCCCTATTTCCATGGATGTTGACATTGTAAACAATACTTCTTATATGGTTGGTTTAGCAAATTATACATACGAAGAGAAAGGCATATATAATGTAACAGTGGTTTGCAGCAACGAAATTAGTGAAGAAAGTATATCCCATATTATGCCAGTGGAAAACAAAATTACAAATTTCCGTACAATGTTTTACCAGGAGTTCAATGGTAGCGATTTTTATGATTGGGTTGAAGAAAATGAAACACTAACATTAACGGCGGAACATGACAATCTTGGAGAGGTTTTTATTGTTTATGATGTAGGAGATGGCCGCCCTAACACAACAACAACAAACAAGTCCTTCACATTCCATTATCCACGATGGAGTGAGAAATTGTATATCATGGTCATTACAGCTTATAATCAAGTTGATCGTGTAAATCACACAAACGTCACTTGGGTGCCAAGGCCTGTTAAGAACATGACAGGATATGAGCTTTTGCATACTCCCGAGAACTCGACAGAAGAAATGGCAATCATGCTAAATATTACTACAGGAGACTATTTTAACTGTTCCTGGAACTTCAGTGATGGATCTGATCTTATGTATGTCCCTTACCAAGAATATCTAGATAAAAAAGGAGTTGTTTTACATCAGTTTAAAGCTAATGAAGAAGACCTATTACTACCTGGGATGTATGATGTGAAATTGAATTGCTCAAATCGTTTATATGAAACTACTACAAATTCAGTGGTACTATCATATAATCCTGTGTCGTATTTCTTGGTTGAAGCATTCTCTGAATGTCCTGGTAAAAATAGAACGGGAGCATTTGGTGATCGATCTAATTTATTTCCGATCATTTGTGATGTAGTGTTTGTAATAAGTGAGCAAACTGGCACTAATGTTTCATATAACTTCTTGTATGGTTATGATGATATTATATTGGAAACAGGAGAGGCTGTGCCTGTCGAATCAATTGAATATAATAAAAGTGAGGTATATCATCGCTTCAGATTTGAACAGAGACCCAAGGATGAGCAGTGGACAATGAAAATAACAATAAAAGCTGAAAACAAAGTGAGTTCACGTGAAGAATCATTGTCAATCATTTTAATTTCGGTCATTTCGAATGTCACAATTGGTGGAGAGGTGACAGATGTCTTGGCTAATGTATATCCCGCCAACTTCAGTATTTATGTTGCTAATTTCGGGTACCAAGCATGCTATGAAGTTGATTTTGAGGGTGATGGTTTTACAGATGCTGTATTTGGTGATGATATTTGTTCAAATAATGAAAAATACAAATACTTAGATTTCTTCCAAGGTGTTAAACTAGTTGCAGGAGGTACTGCTAAAAATGTATTTAGCTATAAGTATAAACTTCCTGGTTTATATACAGCATCTATTACAGCTATAAATGTATTGACACCATTGTTTGGACCAGTTAAACATGAAGTCAAAGTCACAGTAATTGACTATCCGTGTTTTAAACCAGAGACACGATGGTCGAGTGCCATGGGTGAAACTATTGATGATGCTGTTACAACAGCACCATTCTTAAAATGCCTGAGATATTGTGTGCTAACAAAAGCAATTCCAAATTGTCAAAAACCAAACACTACTATTGCGAGACTATGGTCATTAAAACGAATTAAAGATGAAAATGGAGTTCCATTAAATCCACCCTTTGAAATTAACATGCCAGGTAATATTTATACTTTCTTTTGTGAAAGACGTGACCTCCTGATATTTCTATTTTTCACATATACGTTTTCTTTCATATTAATAATTTAAGGGGGTAATTTTATCAAAAAAACAGACAATTTGTTTTTTGACTGTTATTACCCTAGTGGTCGAAATAAGAACATACAATCACAGTGGAGGATTGATTTTTGAGCACAGTTTCAGGCTACAAACCCGAAACTGTGTTTAAAAACCCCTCTTCCACAGTGATTATTTACTCTTATTTCCACCACTGTACCTTAATAAAAATAATAAACATGGGTGACCATCATAACATGGGTGACCATCATAACACACCCATTGGGAAAAAATATGTTCAAAGTTTGCAGTAAAGATGCTAGAACAACGTTTTCAACGGTGTTCTAGTGTCTTAACTGTTGACTTGGTTATTGTCTATTGGGCAGTAAGCAAAGATTTGTTCAAAGAAAAGAGTGGAAATATTACTTATAGTCACATACAGTATGGATAAAAATATGAAGTAAAGAAAAAGGATCCACGTGGAATTTTGAATATTGTGTCACCTCAACATAATGCTGTAAAGAAATGTCTATTTTGCCAATGCTTAAACATCATATGCTAGCTAGCATAGATAAGAATAAAAGGTTTTCTCTCTGCACGATTCTTTAATGTTGAATTTGTTGATATTTAGTTGGTGCTACACGCTTTGTTATTGATAAACGAATGTTGGATTATGGCACATATCACATACAGTTGAATGCTACAATGTTTCACAACGACTCTGGCCTTGATGTACCGGAAACATTATCTTCTATTAATGGGTATTTCCTGATCACAAAATGTCCATTGTATGCTGCCATTATTGGTGGTTCAGGAAAAGCTGTTGGAAGGAACGGTAATTAATACCCAGCATGAATATTATGGTCCAATAATTTGGGCACAGAATGTCTGTTCAATATTGAAGAAGAGTTCGTTTTGATGTTCTAAAATATTAAAATAAATTATTTTCAACATCATGCTAATAAGGATGACCCAGTGGGCAAAACTTGTTCAAAGTCAGCAGTAGAGATGCTAAAAGAAAATCGAACGTATTTACTTTGGACTTTGAACAAGTTTTTGTCTCGATGTTGTTTCACTTTGTTTGATCATCCAGGTTAGTTTTAAATAAATTAACTTATTCTACACGTTTAAAACACAATCAACGTGTATCTCATAATAAGCCTCAAAATAACCGTCAGACATCACATGTGGATGAGTGCTTTTGATAGTATAGTTTTTAGCTGCAGTTATTAGACTTGGCTATATGGATTATCAAGGAGTGTATGCTTCATAGCTGAAAACTGTACTAAAAAACACTCCTCCACAGATGATGTCTGATCATTATTTTTGAGGCTTGGACACAGCCTGTTTTTAGAATTAAGCAGCCATGTCACCCAATATCTGTGTAGCAGTTGCAGAATAAATATTGGGAAGTTTTTTAAAGAAATTTGTTAAAAACTTGTTATAGGTACATTTGTACTGAATGCTTCGATTAGCAAAGATCAAGACATGGTTAAGGGTTCAGATTACAATCTTGTATTTAAATGGTACTGCAAAAGAAAGATTGAAACATTTCCTACTAACTTAGAAGATCTAGATGCAGTAAAAGTATACTATCCAGCAGTGCCAGATATTGCTACAACAAATGATACACACTATCCGGTAGAACGAGCTAATTTTCAAGGTTGTTTTGGTACTGGTGTGGGTATATTTGATGGACCAGGTAAGTTTTTTTATAAACAGAGTTGCAACTATTACTGATATGGTTAGTTGAGAAGTGCACTGGTGCAATGTTAAACTACAATGATCTCCTTTACGTTGCACAATAACTCTGAATATGGATTGCTGTTTGTTGATGCACTGTGGACACAGAGTGATCGAAGAGTATATAATCACTGTCTGAAAATTATCCTACGATGAAATTATCCTACGAAGTCAACAAGCTTACAATTGATTGGTTTCTTCAGTACGAAGAAACCAATCGATTGTAAGATCGTTGATTCAGCACTCTTTCCCTCAGAACGAATTTTGGAGATGGTACCTACTCACCATCTGAAGCTATGCTCAAAACTCACTTCTCTACAGTAATTATATATACCGTAATGCTTCGATTAAACGCCGGGGGCGTTTATTAAATATTTTCATTTGCAGAGAGGGAGTTTAATCAAGGGAGGCGTTTAAAAGAAGGGAGCGTTTATTAAAAAATATAAGAATTGCGAATTGTTATTACAGTAGTTAAAAAAACAAAATACAAACAAAAAGTATGATGGTTTCAACAATAAATATTTAACAGTTAACAATGTCAATTTCCTTATCTATAACGTCTTCATCAATGATATTAACTTTCGTACTAAATCCGATATTTTCTTGTTTAGGTTTGTCTGGCCCTGCAGTTACGATAAATCCACTCTTCATGTTGTATGCAGAAACGTATGACATATGGATGCAAATATCTCAACCTGGAAGAAATGACACATCAATGGTTAAATATGTTTTGAGGATTCTACTGGGTGAACCGCCAATTGTCAGTATAACGTATGATGTTTCTCTATACTTTGTTATTGCAGTATATTATTTAACTATATTTTTTATCAAGTCTGAAAACTGTCTGACATCGTCAAACGTCAGGAGTGTTTTTTAATAGATTTTGCAGCTGCAAAGCTGAAAACTATACTCAAAATATTCTCCTCCGCAAGTGATTTTGGATAATTATTTGAAGGTTCGATTTGTTTTTTGTCAGGTGGTGGTGGACGGGACCAAAAATTGTCAGTTCGTAAAATTGGTTCAAATTTGAAGAGAAATAACATAACATGAAAATAATATTTCAAGGCTTAAAATAACTGCCGATCATCACTGTGGAGAAAAGAGTTTTCAGAATATCTTCAGCCAATATGGCTGAATATATTCCAAAAATCTCTCCTCCACAGTGGTGACTGGCAGTTATTTTAAGCTCTGATATTACCATCTCTAATATTAGTCTAAGTTCGATGATAAACTTTTAGAATGAAGATTTACTATTCAATAATGAAGAATGAAGGACCTGATGGTTCCTTAAAACACCATTCTCTTCCTCCTACCCAGCAGTGAAACATCATCTGTAAATCAGCCTCAACTTATAAGGAATCAGAGTCAACTTATAAGGAATCAGAGTCAACTTATAAGGAATCAGAGTCAACTTATAAGGA
>JAULBZ010001375.1:0-22543 GCA_032360805.1 Neoturris breviconis | reverse complement strand
ATGAGTATCCAACCGCAGTACCCGTGAAAACCTGACTTGGAAGGTGAAAATGGAAATTTAGCTAGAACAATTAATTATATCGTTATATTTGCTAATTATGAATGTTCTATTAACTATTACATAATAAAAAGCCTTTTTAATGCCCCGTAGACCAAAATAATACTGAATTTAATCAATGTTTTTTTGAAAATTTCTGATTTCCGGTCCCGAAGGCCAAAAGTGGTCCTGGGTCCGTTTGGAGAAGATTTTTGGAAAAATCTTCTTAGAAAAATATTTCAAATACAAAAGGGTGAAAAGTCACCAAATTTAGGCTTAAAACAATGAGTGGATCAGAAGTTATACGGAAATATATAATAAGTATAGTTTGTCCCTCATGAATTTTGTTACGTTACAGCAAATATCAAGACCGATTGCTTCCATTTTGCATTATTTTCGTAAAGTATATTTTCTACTTTTAGCTTTTAAATTTCAGGTTGCTTATTTCATATTTTTGATGATATTTTCATATGTAGCAATGCTTGATAAACATGGTCAGAAACCTTATCCTGCAGAATATGTATCACTTCTTTTTGTAATATCACTGTTATTTGAAGAAATAAATCAGGTTTGAAATTTTATTGATCAACTCTGTACCGGGCAAAACTCCCGTTGAATAAACACAGCTGTATAAAAGGGTACGATCTGGGTCCAGATATCTCTTTGTGGCATCGTAATGAACCAAAATAAACATCGTTAACCCTATTCAAGAGATTATTCTGCGGAACGGAAACGGAATGGAAATGCAAATTCGTAGAAAGAAATTATAGGCATTGCATTGCTAGAAACACGATGTGTAATGTCAATTTCTACCAATGGAATGTCTATAATTTATATCTACGCGTACGCATTTTCCGCTTTCCTTCCGTTACTCGGAAAGTTTTCGGAAGTGGAAAACGGTCTGATTATGGCGTTACATTATGCACATCAAGGGCTGCAGAATACGCATCCAATTTTCCCATTGCATGGAGAGCTTATTTTTATATTTATCTTTACAATTGATCAGTCTCTTTCTTCATATACTAAGGCCTCGATGATATAATTATTTCTAGTTGCAAAGTGTCTCATTTGGTAGATGGTGGTCAAATTATTGGAATCGTCTTGATGCTGCAGCTATAAGTTTGAGTTTAATAGCATTCACAATTCACTACTGGCATCCTTTCTATCCACATGTACATTTGATTTATGCAATGGCTGCAGGACTATGGATATTGCGATTATTGAATATTTTTTGTGCTAATAAAATTCTTGGACCATATATTGTTATGATTTATAGAATGGTAAGGTGTTATTGTTGGGGTTTTATCTTCTATTAAAAGTCATGTATACTTTATGTAAAGTCTTGTGAACAGTTGTGCACAAGACATTTTTGTGTGTAAAACTGTTTTAAAGTAATTGCAAGTATTTTCGAGGAAAAGATAATCAAATTGAGCACAAATTTCGTCATAAATTTACAAACATTAAAAAACTGTGCTCTCTTCAAAGGGCAAAAACTTGTTCAAAGTCAGCAGTAAAAGACACTAGAACTGCAGATTTTGGACAGGTTTTCACGATGTTTAGTTTTGTAAAACGCTGATTCTCAACTTGTAAAAGCTCACCATCAGTCTCCGGCAGATCTTTATTTAGGAGGGATTCAAAATGTTCTCTTCATCTGCTTAGTCTACTATTAATAGTAAGAATGGCATCTTCGTTAGGAGTGTTTATCGTTGTAGCAGTCTTTCTGCGCTTCCGACCTGAGAGAATTGAGGTTAATTTGGAAGCTAGTTTAGTGTTATTTTTCTTAGATGCAACTTCTAACCTATCCCCCTGAAAATAAGTTCAATCGTAAGTATAATCAAAGTTTGGAAAAGTCACAAAATTTCAATTGGTTTCCTCAAGCTTTTAAAAAGTTATTGCAAATCAAAGTAGATGCGGGCCAAATTAACTCCAATTTACACTTTCCAATGATTCTTGATTTTTCTATGTTGCATTACTCTCGATAGAACACCTTTAGCTTCCCTCTAGCCCGCTCCCCCCAAAAAAGAACAGCGTGAAAGAATTCAAAGTAAATAAAAAACTCAAATAAACAAAGCGAAATTATGCCTTATTATCAAAATTATCATAAAGAAAATTTTACACGAAAATTTCGCATTTATTATTTACAAAGTAATTTTCACCACTTGGTTTTGTCCAATAATTTCCTACGGTTATTCCATTTTAATTTTTTTTTAATTTGCGTTAATTCTTTTTGGTTTAGTTATTGTCAGGTAAATTTCCACCGTCGTTAATTTTTGATAAATATGGTAAAACAATTATGTTCGCTTTCAATTTACATTGACCTATTCGCAAATATGAAAACGAGGCGTTGAATGCTCAAAGTAAAACTTGTTGCAATGAAATAATTTATTTTTACTGTAATGAATTTCCAGTTCAAACAAGAGCCGCACCAATTATCGATAGTTTTAAGTAAGCGCCCACACTTTGAATAACTCCTTTCCTCGATTAAGGGTCCCTCCTAAAACTGTATATTTCAATAACCAAGGTATTGGTGCTCTCAGAGTAAAATGAGAAAGATTTACTGTTGACATACTTGTACTATAACGCAACAAGTTGACTTGAAAACGACTGTATGGAAAGCAGAATAGTTTGAGAGATATTGATCTCTCAAATTCTCTCAATTAATAAGTATCTATTTTTTTCTTTTAGTTCATTGACATGATGTATTTCTTAGTGATCTTATGCGTATTCTTGGTTGCATATGGTGTATCAGTGAAAGCAATACTGCATCCTAAAACAACAGGCATTGACATGTTCAGGGACATGATATTTCAACCGTACTTCAATATTTATGGCGAGCTATTCTTGGCAGATTCACCAACTAGTAAGTTTTTAACAGATTTTTGAACCAAAACACCTCTGCATAATAGTACAGAAAACCAAACCTTCGGTGGGTGGGAACCTATTTCATAAACCTATTTCACAAATGATGAAAACGAGGCGTTTCTTGTGTTTAAGGTATAAACTTGTTGCAAAGCAATAACGAATAGTTTTGGGCAGGGACTTCACAAAAAGGAAGATATTTCATTGCAACATGTTTATATTTTGAACACAACAAACGTCTTGTTTTCATCATTTGTGAGAAGGTCCTAATCGCCTGTGCATTATCAGAGAAACTTCCAGAATATGATATACCTTCAAAGATGATAAGACATACATAAGTTTGATTACCATTTGGCAAAAATTCTAGAGGAGACATTTGATTCATAGAAATTGACATCACATGTCGTGTGGCGCCAATTCCTATCAATAAAATGTCTTATTTTGGCTTTTACGCACAGAATTTTTGCCTAATAGAATTCTACCTTTATTTCTTATCAGATTTGATATTTTGTATGCATTCTTTATTCAGATGTGACAACACATTTTGGAACCCCAATCATAAATAGCTATGCTGAACCACTTGCGTGGATATTACTTGGCATATACTTGTTGATTGCAAATGTACTGCTTTTGAATCTGTTGATTGCTATTTTCAAGTAAGATCATAACTAGTCTGATCACAGGAACGAACCCTGATAACTATCTGTATGTCTTTGTATTGTCATGTTCCTGAATATGATATACATTCGAAGATGATAAGAGATAGTTAAGTTTAATTTCAAGAATACATGAAAACGTCACTTTCAACCAATCTAATGGCTTAATTTAGATTCCGTTTATAAGATTTTGCTTAGAACAAATCCTCATTTAACCCAATTAGTAGCGGATTTTTATCCCTCCTCCCCCCCCCCCCACCCCCCTCCACACACACACACTTCCCCCTTACTTTGAGCAATTAACACCTGGTTTTTATGTATTTGTGAATATGTCTATTAAAAATTTGTTTTGACGTTATTTGGCATAGTATGACTTACTGAAAAGTGCAGCTTTTCTCAGATTTATCAGGGGTACTTATGTATTCTTAAAATTTATCCATTTTTAGTAACACCTTTAACGATGTTCAAGAAAATTCGGAGCAAATTTGGAAGTACAAAATGTACTTTTTAATTATTGAGTATAAGGATCGGCCACCGCTTGTTCCACCATTTATTTTGCTGAGTCATATATGTCTCGTATGCAAATGGATCTTCAAATGTTTGAAGAAAGATAAAGAAGACAAGTCGACTAAAGGTAAATGATACCCTTATTGGCAATATTTAATAATTAGTGTCCGTAATTATTAATTAGTATGTTTGCAGGAAGAAACGATTTATTTTCTACAGACCCAATTGACGTTGTTTAGACGTTTTCCGACATAGAGGTGATATCTATGCAGACGTACCAGACGTACTAATATACATTTGGTTCAGCTACTTTTACTTTTTTAGAATTTAAGCCTTTTTCGAGTGCCTCAAGGGAAATGGATGGTAGTGAAAAAAATCAACTGCCGCCCAACTTGTTGAAAATTACCAAAAAAAGTTATTTCAACCCAGATTCATTTAGGCAAGGCTTTTGGGAACTCTGAAAAGCCGATGGATGCAAAGAGCCCCCAATAACCTTTGATTAAACCTTTTTTCTTGGTGTCGTCATCACTTATCATGGTGCCATCAAAAAATTGTTTTCTGGTACAAATCTTTCAAAAAGGAAGCGATCTTTTTACAAAATAATTATGAAAATAATTTCTGTAAAACATATTTGCCGCATGTCTCAAATATTGTTGCTAAGAAAAAATTATCCCAAAAGAACTAGAAAAATTGTAGGAAAAATCCTAAAATGTCCAGTCATATAAGCCATTCGTTCAAAAGGTAGGTAAACAAGTTTAGCAGGTATAAGAGAGTGGGGACACTTTGTGAATGGGGTTATCTGAATAGGGTTACCCCTATTATTACTGAGCATTATAAGAGCTCCCCAATACTAGAGCGGGGGTGGGGGATCAAACTGTACTTCCTTTGTTTGACATTATCAACAGGGAATGCACTAAATGTAGATTAACCTTATTAACACTAGGCTTTTTAGGGGCTCCTTAACGCTACAGGGAGCAGATTCTGCGGAATCCCCCCACCCCCCTTAGTTTTAATAGGGTTAAACACACTTTTATATAATTGTATTTTTGTCGCAATATATGATAAAACGAAAGAAAACGTCGCAATCAATAGCAAATGTCCCAAGATCACCAGTGACTGTCACAACTCAACAGTAAATGTTTCAAAAACAACACTAAATGTCACAATACTAAATGACGCAGCAATATCAAAAAACAACACTAAATGTCTAAAAGTTAAAAGTCTAAATATTAAATAAGGGAATGTCACAAACCATACAAAATCAGAACAGAAATCATTAAATCCTTACAGTACTAGTCCTTTCCATGGTCTCAAATTAATTTAGGTCTATGTTGAACTTTTGTTGTGTCAGCCAAAGGTGATATTGTTGCGTTGCGACAACATTTAGCGTTGATTTTGAGACATTTACTGTTGAATTGCGACCGTCACTGGCGATTTTATTTCATTTGCTATCGCTTGTGGATTATGATATTTACTGTCGTAACAAATGAAGCCAATCTCAATTTTTCCTAATACCTTTGTATTGTGTAGTAGAAGATGATAGTTCAAAGAAGATTAAAGAAGAATTGATGACATTTGAAGCAAAATGCATGGCAAGTTTAATGCGTAAAAGATCACCAATCAAACAAGATAAACAAGCCGAAAAATTGCAAGAATTACTAGACCAGTAAGAATTAGATTGTTAGAATTGGGTGATTTTCAACTCGCACTAACTGCTACTTTATCCCTATCTTATACAGGTCTTTGGTGAACTTATATTACACGGGGAAGTGGGTGGCAAAAGTACCCTAAATCAAAATTGACCCAACACATTCAATTTATCTAAAAACAATTCCAAAGCAGGCAATATTTTATTGACGTAAGCATCTTTTATTCAAAAGGTTCTTTACATTTACTCTTGTGAGATAAATTTTGAAAGCTCTTGTAATGAATGATAGTTACTAGTTACTACATAAAATTAATTAACATTTACGGCGTTACAAGCAAAAAGCGCCAATTTAACACTAATAAGACTGGACTGATTTGAGGCTGGAAATACTGTAGGGGAGGGGACGAATTACGCCCCAAATTAAGTAATTTACAATTACATTTGAAGAAAATTTGAAATTTAGTAACCGAAAGTTTGCTCTAGGGGGTTTCAGAGTATAGCCGTTATCTCGAAAAGTTTCAGTTCGATAGCTTTAGTGAAGAAAATGAGTGGAGGAATCACCCTCAGTTCTATTTGGGTTTAAAAAAATGTCCCATAATTTTTGTGCCGTTGACCAAAATCAGGGTGTGGTTACTCACTCTGCGTTAAAATTCCTGAACTTTTAAAACGTTTAAAAGGTTTAAAGTAAGGGACATCTCAAAATTTCGCTTAAAAATAAACCTTTTTGGTAGGGTTAAATCAACTAAAAAATACATTAAAAATGAATCTGTATTAATGAACCTGTGTGTTAAGTCAGCAAGCTTGCAACGGATTATTTTCTTCGGTACGAAGAAAGATCGTTGACTCTGTAGATTTTATTTTTTGAGACGGTCCCTAACAACATCAATATCTTACCATCATCGAGAGAGTTTAACTCTATTAGCCATAGGGGGATGGTTCAAAGTGTTGATGTGGTATTGAACTTAGGTAACAATTCCTAACCTGTACTAAGGATTGGGATTAGGGATATTTTTCTAATTATTTTGATTATTTTTCCGGGGGTAACTTAATCCTTTGCAGATATACAATTTGACCTGTAGCAAAAAATTCATATATTTCATTTCTTCTTTCCATAATTACTATTTACACGTAAGTAACACTTTGTCATATTTAATTCTTCCATGACGTCACCACTTATGATGACGTCATCAGGGCCAAACAGGTAAATTTGGCAAATTGATTTCAAGCAAAAATAAGAAGAAAATTTTTTTTTGGAAAATATTATATACTACCTGTCAAAAAGTTGGTTGCTGAGGGAACTTTTCCGTAGATACCCAAATAATATTTGACAAAATGATCCCAGTTAAATTATAGGAAAAGCCCAAAAATGTCTAGCCGTAATAGCTATTCGTTAAGAAGTTATGGAAAAAGTATGAGAGGGGGGACCTGAATAGGGTTGAAAGAGGGGTGCAAAATACACCACTGTCGGATTTTATTATATGTCTAGGAAATATTTAGGCTATGCGGCTGAGACTTTGTGAGACATATAATCCTTTTTTTATTGCGATTGTTTTGTGGGGATAAACTGCTCAAATGTGCTATGAATAAATTATCAGTTACCTTCATTTTGACAACTTTTTTTGCTAATTTGCCATAATATGTATATAAACCATTGTTTCTTCGTATATGTTTAATAGTAGAATTCTAATAATAATTCCCTTTCATTATAAATTAATTTTCTGCTAAGAAGGTTATTAAATAAAAAAACGCAATAGACTCATAACACTTACATTCCGCATAACCCCAAACTATGGACATACTGATATCCCAGTATAGCTACAGTTAAAAAGAAATAATGTTGTAACATTTTTCAAAATGACAATCCAAAATCAGGTTGTTGTAACATATACTGTTCTATTTTAGAAAACAAAAAACTGATCATCGTTTAAAGGAACTGGAAGATAAAATTGATCGAATTATAGAAAAGATATGTCAGAAATGAACAGTTACCTAATTTATAACATCTTACTCACAGCGTGAATGCCTACCGAATACGGTTCCGTATTGCGCCGTATTCGGACTGTGCATTGACATATATGACGTCCGAATACGGCGATATATACGGACTGCAAATTGTTTGATTTAATAATCTTTAGAATGTAGGATGAGTACAGCCATATATCGCTTGCAACATTTTAAAAAAGCTTTTGCCATCGGTAGCATATTTTAGTAACATTTTCTTAATTAAATCTTTCCTGCCAAGACTTAATATACTGATATTTGAATAAGTACTTTTCTTTGTAAATTTATTATTGAGACGTTTTGAGAAAATTCCGTGTGTAAGCCGAAATAAGACATTCCATTGTGTCAATTTTTATCAATATTTTGTCTTATTTTATTTTTCGTGCGGAATTTTTCACTTAATGGAAATCAAGCTTTACTGAATATAAGACTGCGTGCTTTGGTGCTTGCCCAGTGGGCAATCAATATTTGTAAGGGTGGGCGTGCCGCTATGTTCACAAGCGAAATTTTAAGACAATACAGGCGAGCCAGCAAAAGGACACAGGCAACAGGCAAAGACCCGACTTGAATAGGCAAAGGAATTTAGATCCCCAGCATACGAAAGGCACAAATAGGCAGATGCCAAAGGAATGGCAATAGAACCAAAGTTCCAGATAAGGGCCAGGCAAAGGAAAGATCCCCCTGGCAGAGGCATGCGGGAAAAAGCAACAGAGCCCAAGACACCAGCCAAGGACCACAGGCAACCAACAAAGGAAAGGACCCTAGCAGAGAAAAGGCAAAGGATTGGAATCAGTACCATAAACAAACAAAAAACCTCATGCAGTCTTCATATTCTGTATAATATCTTATATAATATAATATTATACCTCAAATTAGACAAAGTAAAATAAGTAGATTTATGTATTTGAAGGTTTTGAAAATAACATGTTTATTCACGATAACGCCTAAAGCCTGGTTTCTATTCAGCATATATTTCCGCACAGGAGGTTTAGAAATTTCATTGGTGGAAAGTTCCGCGTGCATGCTTGTTCAAGGAAAAAAGCTGCCCACAGAGGAATATATGAGGAATGGAAACCGGGGTAAGGTAACATTCTATACAATATACTACATGCAGAATGTATAATCAAAGGTATATACAGTATGATATTGAAAGTAGCCCACAAAACCAAGTGAAAGTTAATCTAAGCACACAAATACTATTTTTATACACACATTATATATATAGTGGTTGAATCTTTGTAAGATAATAATTTTTTAAGATCAATTAAACAATTCGAACCTTTTTTAAGCCAAAATTTATATTAGGTCACTGTGGAGGAGAAGTGCGTTTCTTCAAGAAGTGCGTTTTCTACAAGATGTCATTAACGTCATAGGGCGTGGACAAGGCATTGCCAATTTTGAAATTTTAATGCGTGACATGGTTTCTTTGTAGTCAACAATGTATGATTCCAAATTTCAAGTCTGTACATCTTTAGGAATTTCAAATGTTAATAATCGGGTCAAGCCGTTGATTACCTGGTAGACCCGTTTATAAACTGGCTAATATTTCCAAAGCGTTGACAGTCCGGTCGACCTGATTATACACGATTATAAACCATTGATAATCAAGTCATTATATTGTTGGTTGTTCATGTGACTTTATGCGTGTGTAGTTAGCTACTTTGTCTCTGTCTGTTCATTTTTCTGACTAATGAATCATACAGCCCTATATAAACAAACACTTGAGGTAGTATGTGGCCATGTTGCAACCATTTAGGTATTTATTTGATTATTATAAACGTTGTTTGATTTAGTGGTATTCAGAAGTGGCACTTTACTTTACTTTACTTCGGAAAAAGCGTCTATTTCTTCTGGTGCATTTGCCGCATTCAAGCCATATAATTTTTTATTTCCAGTGTTTTTCCAATGTTTTTCCAATACAAACTGTCGGCCAACACTTTTAACTATCGGCCGACAATTACATCAATCAGGTGACAGACAATCAGGTGACAGTTAGAACTATGGGTCTATTGTTTATGTAACAAATAGTTATATAGTTCAACTGATAGTTTTATAACAAAGCGGTCTGCTGATGATTATGTGCCGACAGTTTTGTTGCATAAAACTATCAGTCGATAGATATAACTACTTGTTACTTAAAACTATCGGCATATAGTTGTAACTATCAGTCTATACTTCCAATATATCGGTCAACTGACGGTTTTCTCCCATAAAATCGTTCACCAATGGTTGTAACTATCGGCCAATTACCGTGACCGATTAGGACCTTAGAAACCTCATTATTGTAAATCGCTGTAGAAACTCTCGATCGAGAGTTATAATTATCGGCCGATACATGTAACTAATGGCCCATATAGTTTTCATTGTTCATTTTCGTAAAATGAAAGATGCGATTAAAGTTGTAGCTAACAGGCTGAACGAAATTATAATAAGCTGTAAAAATTTCATGATCAGTATGTTGTTTTTGCTTTCAATTTTAGAAATCAAATTATAATCGACCAAGGTAACATATAAACCGAAAAGGATAGACGTGGTACCTCGAAACATTAGCTACAATGAAAAGTATGGATCCTCTCCTAATATCTCTGATGTTTTTCATTGAACTTTTCATAAAATCATACGGTGGCTTGTTTGTGCCATGCATAAGTTTATTTAAAATTCCACTTATAAGTATCATTTATAGTTATAAGTGCGACTTATATACCTTTTTCGAACTGAAAACCCAGGATTACAGCGAAAACCCAGGTTTTTAATGTGAAAACCCAGGTTTTGGAATATATTTGTATTAAATGTGTCAAATGGCTTCCATACATACAGCAAGAACTAAATTAAAAGATTACGTGAAAACATCATTAGGCAGCAGATGCGTTATCAATTTACATCTGTAGAAACATAGTCATGAGGGCACAACTAAGTATGATATGATCTCTAGTAAGTATCGTTGTGTCTGCTTCACCAAGTCTAAAACAAAAGATGCATTATCATACTACAGCAAATTTCCTTCAAATTCAGGCTCAGAAGGATTCAAAAATAATTTCTAGAAACAGTAAATAGATAAATTTCTAGCATTCTATAGAAACAACAAATTATGCATAGATCTTAAAAATAACAAAGGATTTCTAAGAAGCCAATATGAAAGGACATTCAAAACAACAAATGCGTCATCAATTGCATGAAAAATAGATTATACGAAACTACAAAAATACGTCATCAATTCCATGAAAAATAGACCACATGGAATATTTTCAGCGTCTGGTGATCGATATATTTTAATGATATTTTTGTAATTGCACTATTACAGTGATTCACGTTTCACAGATAAGGTTCGGAAAGAAAGACGTTTGATTTATGGTAAGGTATTCTTGTTGTTACTTTAGGTCTTCTAAAACCTCAATATATCAACTCTTTGCATTCCTTAATCTAATAGACCTTGTCATAAAGAAATGAAAACGAGGCGTTTGTTGCTCAAGGTAGAACTTGCTACAATGCAATAACTTCATTTTTCTGCAATGGCAATTGTCAAACAAGTGTTTTAAACTCGTTCCCAGCTGTTCTTTTGTACTTAGCTACGTATTGCAATTGATGAAAACATAAATCTATATTGGTTAACCCAGGGAGATGAAAAAGAAGAGGAGATACAACTCGAAAGAACCTATTGAAATAAGCGTGTCGAAACTACGGGTGCGGTTTTATTCAAAGCTAATTTTAAAATTTGCGCGACGTAAAATATAATTACGCATAATTATACTTTTCAATTGTTTTTCTTGCATAATTTACTATTATCACGTGATCAAAACAACGCAATATCAAAACAAATACGACGCGTTTCTTAGCGAAACTCGGTTAGCAAAATTCGGTTAGCGAAACTCAAAATAATTTTTTAGAATTGCTAACTTTACATGCAAACTTTCATTTACACAAAGAAGCTGTTGACTATGAATAACTTATGAACTTTCAATGTCGAACGATCATAACTAGCTAGCTACTTATCGACTTTTTTCAGACAAAAATATGCATTATATTTCTTGTCTTGGATAGTGGCATAAAGTCCCTACGGCATTTTTATTTGGCGATAATTTTTTTTCTATTAATGGTATGGTATTGAAATTTATCTTTTATCAAGAATTTTGGCCATTAATTTTTTTTTGGAATTTTTAAGTTATTTTTTCGAGGGTAACCTAATTCTGAACAAGGGGTAAATTTTTTAAAAATGTGAAATTTTGTTAAAATGATATCTGATGTTGTAAGGCTAACTTTGAAACTGGTATGTGTAAACTGGTATATTATAGAAATACTGGATGAAATGTACAAAAGTATTGAAAAATACAGATCAGATTTCATATTTTACAGACCAGAGTATAGATTTTACAGACCACAGAACGACTATTACTTAGGACATCATAGCAGGTACTAATGACGTCGTCAACTCAAACATATTTATTGAAATGTGTTTGTATTGCGTTTTTCTATGTGTACCAAGTTTCACACCATAAGTATTAGTGGTTCGGAAATAAAAGACCACAAACTTGGATATTTTCGATCCAAATTTGAAAAAATAAATAATAGATTTAAAATCAACACCATCAAATTTGGTCTCATACCAATTTTCATCAAAAACAAAGCACTTTTAATATTTGACCTAAATTTGGCCAAAAAGGGTATTTTTGATCCGAATTTGAAAAAATGAATAACAGATTTAAAATCATCACCATCAAAGTTGGTTGTATAACAATTTGCATCAAATACAAAGCCCTTTTTATCCGTTGACCGTCCGGTTGACTCGATTGTCAAGGTATTGACCTGTTTATAAACGGATCAACCCGATCTACTACGCCTGGGCCGTTTAAAAAAAAGGTCAAAATTGGGGGAAAACGGAATGTTCATGTGGAAAGATTTTACCACATGATTCCCATGAAAATAAGTAGTAATTGAAGTTACATGTTTCAGTTCCAAAAATTTAATATCAGAAATTTCAAATGGTTTCAGAATACATCCTTTATTTCAAATTCTTTATTAGGCATAGCTTAGACATTTAATCGAAAGATATGAAATCGATTTGTTTGGAAAGTCACCAAGTTTTAAGTCGTTAGCGTTAGTAAAATAAGTTTAAAAAACTGAATTCGCCGTAAAAGAGTAAACAAAAGTTGTGATTTTATATTTGCCAGGAACTATTTAATATTTACATATAGAAGAATATTACAGGAAAAAACGTCTATTCAAACCTAAATGTAACTGCCGGATATCACCTGTGGAGAAGTGTCTTTGAGTATATATTTTGTTCTGCAAAGGTGAAGAAATATTGAAGACTCCTCCATAGGTATTCAGGTATTCAAATAGTATAGTATATAGTTGCTATTTAACTAAAATAAATATGTCTACCAAACATTTTAGATACTATTTTTTTCATGGTGACGTCAAAGCAGACAGAGCGACGACGTTGATTCAAAGTTACTTTGACGGCGATTGATCTTGACAATTTCATTGGGACAGGTAAATTAAATGAATTATTAGCTATGGACAAATAGATTTCTTTAAATTTCTACAATCTTGTAACAAAGAAATACAACCACCATTCGATATCTCGAACAGGCACGCGGCCAGAGAATTTTTTCGATAGAGCGAATGTTTAGATCTTAAAAAACTATTTTTATTATATGCACCCCTAAGTGAGTTTCACCCTAAACGATCTTAGATACATCTGATGGGTTTCTTCGCAATCAATTGCAAGCTTGTCTAGAGTAAACCTCGTTTATGGGTCTTTTTTTTGGAAAAGTTTTCTTGGAATTTTTTTTAAATACAATAAGGTGAAAAGTCACCAAATTTGGGCTTAAAACGATAAATGATATTTTTTGTTTATAAAAATATATTCAAACTTTGAATAATCGATAAAATCGAATGTACGGGGCAATAAATACTCTGCGGTACCAATTAAATAGGAGGGAAGAAGCTTCTTCATTTTTGAAAGTTTGACTCTTTAAAATACTAAGATACACGTTAAGAATAGCGTGAAGTTAGAATAAATTAACTAATCTACTATAGTCCCTGACCAATTACCTGCTATACAAACTCTGGAGATATTAGAGTACCATTGTTATCATGTTTATTTAGTAATTATAGAAATCCGCATTCGAGCTCTGATAATTAAATGTACAGGCGTTTTTTAGCAGTTATGTTCATATTTGAACATAGTTTCAAAATGTTTGGACATTGATTTGCCACGTCTCCCAGTGAGCAAAAAAATCAAAATCAGTAGCAAAGACACTAGAACAGCATCAAGGACGTTGTTCTAGTGTATTTACTGCGAAATTTGAGCAAGTTTTTGCCAACTGGGGTTATATTTCCTTTAACCCTATTACTTTATAGTCAATTTCGGTACAGATAACGTGTGCGACGAATTATTAAAATGGACCGTAACCGAGTTTGTCGTAATACAAGTACAAGACAAGTCCAGCAAAAGCAATGGATTAGAAATAATATCAGATTAAAAAATTTAACTAAAAATGAAACTGTCAATGAAATCGATGAAATCGATGCGAAACAAGAAACAGTACTTGTACCAACTGATGCTGCTGGCTTAATTGCTTTTAAGGGCGCTACAAGGGAAACAAAAGCTCATGTAAGTTTTTTGTGTTTTGAGTGAGAAGCTTTAGATGAATGTATCAGAAAAGAAGAAGAATGTTACAATGTTTTACATGTACTTATATAGGCTTACAAAAGAATGGAGGGCATTTACCCCGCTACAGAGCACTCATTTAGTTACCATGTTAGCATGTTTACATTTTTCAATAAATATAACAAATGCCCAAAATTTAGCCTGGTAAAATGGCACAAAGATGATGTTTTAAATTATTTAAGATAGCCAGTGATACCATCAGAAATGAAATAAAAGTATCAAAAATTGTAAAATGTCTCAAGAGTATTTCTTTGTGCTATCAATAATCTATCTATTCATCAAGAGAATCAATTTTGTGTATAGAAACGGGTATGGTATGAGAACGATTTCATAGTTATTCTAGAAAATCAACAATACGCCAAATTAAAGATAGGTTGTTACGTTCCATTAACATGGAAGGCCAACGTTTTCAAAAAATATTCAATTACAATTGCCCTCCGTAGAGCATTTGTTTGAATTTAAAACTTCTTTTCAAAAGCTCAAAGGTGCATATATCCAGAACCATCGGTAGTTAACTCTATTCAAGCCAGGATTTTTGGGATTCTGAAAAGTCAAAACTTTGGATGGAACCATGCTGCAGTCTTAAACCTTTTCAGAAAGTTAGTCCAACACATAGTTAACATTTTAGCATTCTAATTTTCTTGAGGACGTCATTACTAATGAGGACGTCATTAAACAAAAGTAATGAGATTTTGTTTTAATTTTTATTTACCATCGCCACCAAACTTATCTCTAGTTAACTAAGCATTTTTTTTTCCAAATGGTTCTAGATAAATTGCAGGAAAAGCCATAAACGTTCTAGTGATATAAGCCATTCATTCAAACGTTACAGAAAAAAACGTTTACCTGAAAAGATGGCAGAATAGTCGTCGACGTAGATAGATATACATGTAGATACATATATATGTGTTTCATGCTTCTATGGGTTAATTTGAATATATTTGCCATCTACAGCATAAAAGGCTACCGAATCTCGTATGTTACAATATATGGTAAAACACGGTTCGAATGAGTATTATATTCTATTTATTTTTGCCTGAAAAGCGTTTTGGTATATAGTTTTGGAAAAAATTATTTTATTTGCACCACCTATTTGTGATGGCGTCATCAAGAAAATAATTATGCTAAAATGTTAATTATGTGTTGACTTAAATTTGCAAAGGGGGGCAATTTTAGCGCACCCTGACTTTCTGAGCGCCCAAAAGAACCGGCCTAAATATGGTTAATGTACTCTTTAATTCCAAAGGATTTGAGGCGGATTTTGTCAGCATGATTTCTAAATGAAGCTATTACATTGGTCGAAAGTGACGTCACCTGATACGGGTCATTTACAATCCGTGCTAATGAATTCGCCATAGTGGAGATCCGCCTTTACAGATTGATTAACTCATTGTTAAATTTCTATATTAGTACGTTCGTTTATCTGATGAAACCGATCTAGAAACAGTACATTACCTATTGAAGAACATTTGGAAGTTAGAGACACCAAGACTGCTAATTTCTGTGACTGGGGGTACTAAGAGTTTCTATTTGAAACCGGAGCTAAAAGACTTATTCGCGAAAGGTCTCTTAAAGGTGACATTAATTTATTTCCTGTTAAATTGATTCTAATTTCTGACTGGTTTCCATATATATTCGCAGATATATGTAATAAAAACCATAGACTCCCATGTGGTACCTGTTCTTATTTCGTTCAAAGGACATTTTGCGGAGGATTTTACGGGTGTGTGGAAAGATTGATATCCACTATAGGTGTAAAACTCTACTTGGAAAACAAAAGTAGACATGCTATTTGTAGAAATCGATGTCAAATGATATGCGACGTCAATTTCAACCAACGGATATTCTGCTTATAGCTTCCGTAAGCACAATAAGCTAATTTCTGCATTTTAAACAAAAGTAATATAATAACGCTGATTTTATTACCCTACTCCGACTGCTACATAACCTCCTGATTTTCTTAATTTTTTCGTATAACAATTCCCATAATATTAATGTTCCAGGCGGTTCTATTATCAAACATTAGATAAAACAGATTAACAATTTTATTTTCATTATCCTCAAAATCTGTGAAAAACAACAAAATAATTACAATTAAAATATTGTAAATACGGGGGACGGTCACAATAAAATTAATACTTCAAAAATTTCATAGTTTGAAACACTCGAAATTTGAGTAATTCTTCCACTAAAATTTTCCTAATCCTATGTGACCTTTAAATATATTTCTTATCATAAACTATTGACTTTTATCCAGTTCCTTTATCTCTATACATACTAAGATCTTCAATATTTCTTACTACGCTGAAGGCATAATGTGTAGATTTCGACTGCCAGAATATCCATCTTAAATATCCCTGACCGAACAAATTATTTTGATTGGTTATTGCTAGGTTGCACAAACACCAGGTGCATGGGTGATCACAGGTGGTACGAATACAGGTGTGATGAAACATGTTAGCACGGCCATAAAAGGTGCGACCAACGCTTGTATTGGTATTGCACCGTGGGGTATTATTAGCAATTCAGAAAATTTGACGGAAATGGGTGATTATGAAAAAGAATACAAAGTTAACAGTAACATGGTAGAAGCTGGAGCATACTTAGATCATAACCATACCCATTTTCTATTGGTTGATGATGGATCCATAAAACAATACGGAAGAGAAATGGCGTTTCGAGCCGAATTGGAAAAGTATATAATGCAAACAGGTATATATTATTATCTGTTCTTAAGAAAAGTACATACAGTGTAGCTATATTGTAAGCTGTTCCAATTATTAGCAGAAACAAGCAAAATTTTGACTGACTGTACGATACGAAAATTTATTAGATCATTAATCATATATATGCAGGAGGGGGAGGATTTCGATATGGGTCATTACCTGAAACCACCTATTTTCAAGTCGAAAATCCTATGTAAAAATCCATATTAATGTTTTACCATAACTTGTGTTAAAGTACAGATAATGTTACGAAACTTGGTAAAGTTACTTAAAATCACAAAATAAATAATGCTGACTTCCGCAGATATTATTTGGTACCATTTTGTTTCTTTTGTGATAGACTACAACTGCACAAATTTTGTTATTAGTTATAGAGAGGGGGGGGGGGGAATCCACCCTAGTCAAAAATATGGTTGGTAGGGGAAATTATCCCTAGTTACCAAAGAAACAAATCTAAATTTTCCTAGATAAATTGTAAGAAAAGTCCTAACATTTCTGGTCATATAAGTCATTCATCAACATTTATATAAAAAAGTATAGCAGGCCTGAATAGGGTTAAGGAAATACTAATAAATAGACATTTCTCTGATCGATATTTTGTAAATTTGCCTAGCTACGTCTAACTACTAAGCATTACGAAATTCGACATTACTTCCACATATGAAGTTATCTGGAGTGTAATCCTCTCACGTATATCCCTTACTTGATTTCATGTTCTTGAACCTGCTGTGAGAGGAGCTTCCAGTCCGCCTTCGAGTGAGGTCGACTATCTTTATTCCGTATTAGTTATTACTTTTAAACAAATGCAGCCTTTACATGAACCCCTAAATGAGTTCCAGCCTAAACGATCTTGCATTTGATTGGTTTCTTCGAACGAAGAAACCGATCAAATATTTTATCGTTTAGGGTGGAACTCATTTAGGGGTTCATGTAAAGGCTACCTAGCTCAGCAGCTGTGAAAATTACGTTATTAATATCTCATAGAAAAAGTACCATGTGTTCTTCTGGTACTTCAAGGCGGAGTTGGAACAATGGACGCTATATATTCTTCTGTTACTGGAGAGCAACCAGTTCCTGTGGTAATTATTAAAGGTAGTGGTGGAGCTGCTGATTGTTTATCATATGCCATCGAAACAATGAATGATCATATGGATTGTTTTCATACCGATGTTCATAAAGGTTTAGAAGAAAAGATAAAAGAACATTTTAACGTAGAACCAATGACTGAAACGTACAACAAAGTGTATAAACAAGTACTTGATTGCGTTAAACTACGGCATCTTGTGAGTAATACAATTGTACTCTAAATAAAACATTAGATTCAAATGATTTTCTATGCATAGGAAGACGCAACTATGTTTCCATATACATTACTGATAATCCTCTAGTAAACGCCCAACCTGTTCTTTCAACACCCTAGTGAGGGTGTTGAAAGAGCAGGTTGGACGTTTACTAAACACACCTCCTAAACCAACAGTGTCATTTTTTGAAAAGAAAAGAAAAGAAAGAGAAACTGCTAAACGAGAGAGCATCTATAATATATTCCAAAAATTAGAACCTTTAGAAATTTGTTTTCAGATGGCATGAAATTTTTGTGTGGTAAAAACTGTTCTGTATTTAAATTTCTACAATATATCATTTGTATATTTAGTTTATAACGAGCAGGAACTACCAATTTTCTCGTATAATTTATATCTTCTAAAATTCATGGAAAGTATAGCATATCTTTAAAACATTCAATACCGCTTCTCTTGCCGCTAATTAACGTTTTAACCCCATTAATGTCCTCCTTATCCTCTCTTTAAACTCTTAATAATTGAATATCGTTTATTAGAGGAAATACAGTGTCCATAATGTAAATGTTGATAGCATTAAAATCTTAAGTTAGAACATCTCTTGTCACTGTCATTACTATTATGAGCTATTTCTATTCTAGATCAAGGTTTGTCGAATTGGTAGTGGTGGTTCGTCTTTAGATGAAGCTATATTAAATGCGTTGCTTACTTCTACTCATAATCAGAAAATTATCAAAAATGGTATTGGTTATAAATTTATCTGCACAGTTTACACTTAGTTATCATCTATTTATATTACTTCATTCATCTGCTGGTAATAAAAATGCATTTAAAAGCTTATGCTAAACTTTTTCAAGCTAAAATCCTCGATTTCTAAAACTTTACATTATCAATGTTCCAAAATAAAGTTGATAAATCAAAAAAATTGTTTTTACCCCATTAAGGTTGGGATTTTTGGGGGCTCCGTAAGACCGTTTGGGGGAGGATAAAATAGCCCCCTCCAAAATCTTTGATGAAATTATGCTGATTTCCCTTGATGACGTCATCAGTAAAATAATTATCCTAAAATGTTAATTATGTGTTGACCTAAAAACAATATTTTTATGTAAGAATAAATTTGTTCCAAAACTACATATCAAAAGGTTTTTAAGGCAAAAATAAGAAGAATTTTTTGTTTTGTGTTCGAAAATATTATTTTACCACCTGTTAAAAATATGGTTGCAAAATGATCCTACAAGCAAACGCATGAATAATGAGACATTTGTCATTTTGGAGAGTAATACACAGCACAAGTAGATTTCAAAGGCGGAATACGACCAGGCCAAGTCTCTAGAGATTTATTTCAGAGATTTATCTGATAGGCTTTGGAGCTTAGGATCTTAGGACTTTTTGCAAACTCGTCTTTTGGCTTTTTATCTAAGTGAAAATACGGAATTTATGCTCGAATTTCACCTTGTCTCAAATATTTATGTGATGGCTTGTAGATAAATTGTATGAAAAGTCCCAACTTTTTCTACTCATAAGCCATTCGTTCAAAAGTTATGGGAAAAAAATGAGAGGGGGAGACCACCCTCCCCCCGACCTGAATAGGGTTAAAGCAGACGGCTTGTTATAAAGAACTAAAGGATCACAACCGCGTTGATATATTCATGTTTTCAGTTTCAAATTTAAGGTCATTTGTACAGTTCATCCCCATCCCGGCCGTCGCCTTTATTTACATCTTTGCCAATAACTATCTACTTAGATTAGAGAATAGTCAGTCTAAGTAAATCGGAAGACAAAACAGGAATCGGGCAAAATCGGAATTTACGGAACTCATACAATAATATTTTTCAAAACCACGATTTTTCGAACTATCTTTTCTGCACCTTGAGAATTCAACAAATGAACTACTTTCAGAAAGGAAGAAAAAATCTCTTTCCGAGTTGGTGTTGTCGAAATATATTTTTTGCAAAATAAAAAAGAAAGTTGTGTGGCATCCTGAGGCTCTAATTCAAACATTTTTCATCCCGAGTCACAGATTTTTCACAATCTCCAATTTTCGACTCCCACGAAGAGTTTTCAAAAAGAAAAGATTGCCAATCTGACCTGCTTGAAAATATATTTAATGTCAGTCCAGTCCGGCCGGCTTAACCGAATAACTTTTGTAGAAACGAGCTTAAAATTAATCATTCATTCATATAGATGATGTTAATGTTGATGCTGAAAATTTGTTTTCGCAGATGAAACTATGTATATATTGGGATCGACCAGATCTAGCTCAAGAAAAGTTATTTCCGTATGCTGCCCAAATAAAGGTGAGATAAATGCGCTACAGTTCACATGTACTGTAGTCAACGACCTCGCACTAGATTGGTTTCTTCGTGCCAAAAAAACAACGCATTGCAAACTCGTTGATCTAACACCATTTAGCGCTTTTATGTAGTTTTATTGTTTGCTGCTCTTGGCCAATATTACTTTCTTTACATGTCAAAAACAGTTACTTTTGAAACAAATTCCGATATCAATATCAGGATCTACGTGCAAATGTTCCTACAAAATGTTCTGAAATTCAAAAGTGATTGTAATGGTATTTGGAATGTAGAAAATTAATTTTTGAAGGGAATGAAGAAGATGCTAATCGTTTCGAATTGTTCTAAACATTAATTTTCGATTCACCCTGTCGAATGCAGCAGCTTAATCTAAATCTCTTCCAGACCGAAATCCTTGTTGTTGATCTAATATTGCTTTTCGTACCAGCGCTTCAGATTTTTTGCAGAATAAGACTAAATAATCACTTTGGAAGAGGGATTTTTGAGTTTGAAGGTATGCTGACAAAACTCTCACACAGTGATTATTTAAGTCGCTGAGATCTTCCCTACTTTTCAGTTTTACTTCCTAAGTCACTTCCAAATGCTATTTAAAGTTGACATTTGTGTCTATATAAACTGTTTTTTGTATTGTCAGGAAAACAAAATAAAATATGATCTATTAAAATGTTATCTTTGAATAAAATAAGTTGACAGAAATGTAAAGCAGTAATCTTCGGGGGAGTGAATGAAGGTCACATATCATACCACATATCAAGTATATTAACTTTATAATTACGGTCTTTCAAATTACACTGTTATATATACAAAAAAGTAAAGGCAGTTATGCCAATTTCCATAACATGTTTCCAAATGTTCCTGCTCCTAACAGTATTATATTTATAAGTCAAAATGTATATTACATCTACGATATTGGACAGTATCACCTCTCTCTCTCCATAACAATGTTGAAGGGAATGGAATAGAATCATACAGATTTGCGCAATCACATTATTATGGGGAGAGATGGGCATAAAGTATAGAATGCCTAGAATTTTCTAAAATGTATTTTGTCTAAGTTTTTATATCCTTCTCGTGTATGCTGTGACATAATAACATTGGATGAGTTTTTACTATTTCCAAAACAAATCGCATATATACTGCACCAACTAAATACTCGTGATCTGTAAAAAAATACCATAGCTAATTTAACGAAAACTGTAGGTTTAACATCACTTTTTTTATTTTTTTGCTCAATAACCAACGCAAAGGTCTGTTTGGATATACATTTGTAGAAACATAATCATGAGCACAATTGATTAAAAACATCATATGATTCCTAGTAAGGATCGATAATTTGTTTTGTCTGCTAAAATAAAAGATGCATTATCATACTACAGCAAATTTCCTTTAAATTCAGGTTCACCAGGATTCAAAAATAATTTCTAGATTTCAAAAAAATAATAACGAACTTCTAAGAAATGTTCAATATATCAATTTCTAGAGTTTTAATTTAGGTCATTCGAAACAACAGTTCATGCATGCATCTTAAAATCAACCGGATCAAGGATTTCTAAGAAGACAACATATGAATAATTCTAGAAACAACGAATGCATAGATCTCCAAACAATTTCTAAAAAACTATTTCTACGAAATTTTCAATATGTAAATTCCTAGAATTTTGATTTAGCTAAAATAAAATGTCTTTTGAAACAGCAAATCATGCATACCGTACATAGGTGACACTTAGTTATAAATATCAACTACTGTACTGTACAAAACCACACATAGCACAAATCATTACAAATAAACATGCACACAAGTCTAACATCAAACAATTTTTCTCCCCCAAC
>JAULBZ010001374.1:0-22550 GCA_032360805.1 Neoturris breviconis | reverse complement strand
CGCCCCCCCCCCCCACCCCCACCACTGAGGCTCAAAAATTAAATAAGCGTCCGGGAATTTAATCGAGGCATTACGGTAAGCATATAGATAGCCTAGCATCGTTAATCCTATTTACCCCGGGGTATTGTACCACAACCTCCAAAATTTCAGAATAACTTCTGATCCACTTATCGTTTTAAGCCCAAATTTGGTGACTTTTTACATTATTTTATCTAAAATTTCCAAAAAAATATTTTCCAAAAGTTTTCTCCAAACGGACCCAGGCCCACTTTTGGCCATCGGGACCGGAAATTTTCCATTTTTTTTATTAATTCGGTATTATTTTGGACTACGAGGCTTTACAAAGGCTTTTTATTATGTAGTAGTTAATAAAACATTCATAATTAGCAAATATAATGATATAATTAATTGTTTTTGCTAAATCTCCATTTTCGCCTTTTAAGTCAGATTTTCACAGGTACTGCGGATGGGTTATAGGGTTAAGTTGAAATGATCATAAGGATTCGTTCTGAAATGAATTTAAGAGACAACCGAATGTCTTTAAAGCGATCCGATACAACAAGGAAGTTGGGATGCAATGTCCAAATTAAGTGAAGACCAGGCCTTAAATGCAAAGTCAATATTTTCGTCTAAGCAGCTCCTTGCCAAGAAATAGACCAGAGAATAGTTGATTATTAGTATCTAAGAAAATCTAAGAAAATCAGAAGTTTAAAATGGAAATCAGGAGAAATCGGAATTTACGGTACGTGTCTGTTTTTTTTCTCCTTTTTCTTTGTACCAGTCAAGAACGCATATCAGACTTAATTGGATTAGTCAACGTTTAAAAACTTACCTTTTTACTATTAATTGCAAAAATATATTGCAACAAATTCTGGGCTATTCAACACTATTAAACCCGGGTTTTATTGGCCTGTGTATGGCCGGGGGCACAAAGTGCCTTTGGCCTTTTGTTTTCGAATAGCAAATGCTTATGATATGAAATTGGTACACTAATAGAACAACTCAATACAACCACTTGGCACAGAAAAAAATTGACTTGGTAATGCCACTAGTACCTGTTATGACGTCATCAGCAACCGTAGATTTGCGGTCTGTAAAATATACTATATGGTCTGTAGAATATGAAATCTGCTGCGCAGTTTTCAGAACTTTCATTTATCTCATTTATTCTTACCATAAATAATATTTACCTGTTGAAAAGATAGCCTAGCAACAACAGAGACTGTTTTAACAAGATTTTGTATTTTCAATAAAATTACCTCTTGTTTAGAATTTTGTTACCCTCGGAAAAATAATGTAAATATCCAAAAAATATTTCATCATCCAAATCCTTAATTGAAGTTGTGAAAAGTCACATAATTCTAATGCCATACCAAACCCTGTAAGATCCTGGCATTTTTGGGGTTTAATAACCGGGGGAGGAGAGGAGAGGGGGAAATGTACCAGCCTGCAATAACTTTCGAACTACTGCTCTGTTTTACTTGAAACTTGGTCACAATATACCCCAGGCTCTCTACTATTTGAAAATGCAATACAAATTTGCATACGTCA
The DNA here is from genome assembly GCA_032360805.1 of Neoturris breviconis. Lineage (NCBI taxonomy): Eukaryota > Metazoa > Cnidaria > Hydrozoa > Anthoathecata > Pandeidae > Neoturris > Neoturris breviconis. The sequence goes on along the minus strand of JAULBZ010001374.1, from coordinate 20,999 downwards.
TTATTTCATGCAGAATATGAGTACCCAACCGCAGTAACAGTGAAAACCTGACTTGGAAAGCAAAAATTTAGCTAGAACAATTAATTATATTGTTATATTTGCTAATTATGAATGTTTTATCAAAAGTCGTTGTAATGTCGTTGTAGACCAAAATAATGCTGAATTCTTTTTTTGTTGTTGAAAATTTCCGGTCCCAAAGGCCAAAAGTGATCCTGGGTCTGTTTGGAGAAACCTTTTAGAAAAATTATTTTTAAATGTTTTCAAAAGTCACCAATGGTCTAATACGATAAGTGGATCAGAATTTATACGAAAATATATTGGGTTCTGCCCCTACCCCAGGGTAAATAGGGTTAACACGAAAAACGTTATCGGCGAATAAAGATCCGTGCCCTCCCTTGGGGTTTAATAGGGTTAAAGATTTGAAGTAAAATAAATTCTTGAAGTGCAGTTGTAATTCAATCTTAGAGTATCTGTAGATTATTCGTAAGGTCTGGGTGGTAGACTTGTTTATGGTCTTATTACATTCAATGTCTGCCAGCATCTGTTAACGCTTAGTTGTATATTTTAACAACAGCTTATTTATATATCTTCCAACTCACACTTGTTAATAGTAATCTCATAGCTATTTTATCTACGTGTATGAAGTATGAACCATTGAACATAAAAAGAGACACCATAGTAGCTGATATTACCGAATTCAGAAATTCAGCCCTTTTGATTCCACTAACAGTACCGTTGGGTCTCGATGTCATTATAATGTCACTAGTTTCCTGCAAGGGAATGTTAGTGATTAATGAATTAACACCAATGTTAGCACTGGAAATCCTGTTTCATTATTTATCCAAGGCTATAATACCCAGATTTCAACCAGTTATACTAAGATCCTTGTTTGTAGCTTCATTTATATACTTGTCGCTGGCACAAAGTGGCCCCACCCCGCCCCATACTCTCAGAGTCCCGAAAAGCCTATACTAAATAAGGTAAACCCTATTCAGGCCGGTGGGAGGGGGGCACAAGTGCCCGCCCGGCTAAACCCATTTACATAACTTTTGAATGAGTGGTTTAAATGACTAGAACTTTTGTGACTTTTCCTACAATTTATCTAGGATCATTTTCAAAAAAAATAAATCGTTTACTAGGAATAATTTCCCCCTAGCAACCATAATTTTTCTTATTTTAGCTTGGAAATCATTTTAGTATATAGTTGAAAAGAAAACAAATTTTCACCTTAATATTTTTTCTGCACCACCTTTTTTTTCCGCTGTAACGTCGTCGTGAGTAATGACTTCATCAAAAAAGTTATTTCCTAAAATATTAATTAGGGGTTGCCCAAACTTTCTGAAAAGTTTCAACACTACAGCATGGTTCCATCAAATGTTATAGAGGGATGGCACTTTGTGTGCCCCCCTCCCGTCCCCCCCCGGCTACTCAGAGCCCCAAAAAGCCCGGCCCGAATTTAATATCTTCCTAAAATAAATTGTCAGATTTCAAATCCCGCATCAGAAGCTCAAAAGGCAAAAAGAAACCAGCATGCTCAAAATTTTCTGCATGAATGGAAAAGTTTAGACTATTACACAACAGTTGCTTTCTCAGATTCCAATCAAATATATGATGAAAAATAAAAAATTATTTGTCGATCTACAGAGTTTTCTTTAGCCACCAATCTTTTTATCTTTTGCTTCTGGATACCGTCTGATCGTTTTTTTTTATGCATTTACTATTTTTACTTATGTCCAGAAAACCATTATAATACACCATGAAACTTTCAAGATGTTTATCTAATTTCGTAAATCCTAATTCTTCTTGATTTGATTCCTTCCTCCAAAAATGCCATTTGACCATCCCGGTAAATTAACGCAGCCTTTAAATACTTATTGGCCATAGGAAAATTAAGAAATTTAGGAAAAAAAAATATTTTTACGATTATCCTTCTAACGTCCTTGATTTTTGTATCAGGAATTTTCCTAACATAATTTACTTGTTAACGAATGCTTTTGCCACTGTTCCCAATAAGGAGATTTACATCATGCAGCCATTTTTTGGATCAACATCTTTGCAGATTAAGAATCGCATACCGAAATTACTTGGCCTCCCTCCATAATTCCTAGACTAATAAGATTTTGGACATGGAATTTGGTCAGTTACCACTTGGATATTGAAACAATCAGTCATTGCTTAAAGTTCGAAGTCTTTATGATAAATATCGAATGAGTTTTTAACATTTGCACTTTTTCACTTTTATGAGGATTTTATGGGCAATTTAAAAAGTGGTTTCGATCGAGAAATGACCAATAAAATTTAAAAATCACATGCTAAATTAGGATTATACTAAATGTGACAGCATTTATACAAGAAAAAGTATTTGAACAAATATGACACCCTGGCAGAATTAATATAAGAAATATTAATGTTCAGTTCTCAACATAAGGTTATCCCCCCCCCTTGCCTATGAACTATGGACCTACCGACACCCCAAGGAGCTATGTGTAGCTATAGCCTCGCTACAAAGATATTGCATATTGAAGTGACTATATGTGATGCAAATTGAAAGACCATTTTAATTCTTCTTGAACCCGACCCAAATAGTGTATATTAATAGAAAATGTCTACCCTTAATATATCTAGCAGATACATTATCTTTATAATCTCCTATCGCAGAAAAGGTTGCAGAGAAAGTTGTGCATGCTATAAATTGATGCATTGATGGCAAGGGGATTCGCAAATAGATAAAAACAGATATGCATACATATTTATATCTCACAATCATGCATCTTGACATTCTTCGTAACATATCAAATAAATAAATAAATAAATAAACTGTCAATCTAGCGCAAGCACATCATGTGCATACCAAATATAATACCAGATATACGCATGCGCGCAGTATAACGGCATATATGACAATAGTTCTGGAACCTCGATTATTATATTGTTGGGTGAGGTATAGAGCTCGTGAAAGTTCACCATCTTGGGGCTTGAGTGATGAAAGACTTTCAAAATTGAGTTCTCCTAGAAGGTCGGACATCATCTTCTATGTATTAATATGAAAAAGAAAAAAGAAAGCTTTCTTGCCGGCACGCGACGCCTCATCAACGTCTAAAAGACGTCTTTTTGACATTGCGACGCCAAAAAGGTGTATTTTTGACTTTGATAAGACGTCGGGTGCCCTCTACTCTGCAGTATTGAATTAACGGGGGGACGCTTATTAATTTTTGGAAATTTGACATTTATAAATGTAACACTTAACAATAATAATATAAACATTTATGGGAAACTTATTGGGTGGTGGTTGGAAGCGTGTCCCTTGGTTTCCAGAGTTGTTACGGCACCGCACTATGCGCAGTCCCTTTAGGGTTGATTCACACTAGGTGAAACTAAGTCTAAAATTAAATTCAATTTGGTAGAAATTGACGTCACATCTCATGTAACATTAACTTCTACCAATGGAATGTATTTCTTTGGCTTTCGCAGCAAAATCGCCTAGTGGAAATAAACATTTAATCCCTCGTTAGTATAGTGGGGTGCCGCCGGGAATTGGTTAATTCATGGAAAGGTATTAGAAGATTCAGGGGGCAAAAAGTCACAAAATTATGATGCAGATTTTTAAAGTAGGTAAGAAAATAACCTCCTGATAATAATTTTTGTTATGTTACTTTCACCACAAAATTTTAAAACTCAGGGGGTCCACACCATAATAATAAAGAGTTAAGGAGTTAACCGCCGGGCCGTAATCAACATTTCTCTATACTGTCACGTAGTAAAAGACTGCTGAATATAGATTCAATTGTTTTTCACGCTATGTTTTTTAAACCATTCTAAAATACATGAATACGAGGTATTTGCTGCTCAAAGTAGAACAAAGTAGAACATTTTGCACCACAATAATTTCCTTTTTGTGCAGTTCTACTTTGAGCAGCCAACATTTTGCTTTAACGTGTTTGTGAATATATATATATATATTATTGGTTGATTTCTATTAAGCGGAAAATGCCGCAAAAGAAGACATACCATAGAAATTGACCTGGTTATCTCAAATTTTACTAATGGAATTTTTTTGGGATTTTTTACACGGAATTGTGTGTCTAAAAGAAATCTACATTTAGAGAATATATTAGATCTATTTATATAATCGTCCCATCTCACAACATGTTTTGGTACAATTATATTTCATTTTACTTCGAATTCGTCGATTACCAATGGTACAATAACCTTTCCTTCCTTCTTCATGACAGTTGATGTTTTTATTATTTTTGAAATTGATACATTGCAGCTTATCACCACTTTTACAGACTTCACACGTCTGCTGGCATTTATCTTTAAACCATTGTTGCTTGCAATAATTTTGATTGTAGTGAGCATACACACAATTGAATATTGAGTCGCCACATCCTGAAATATATTACTATTTGCTAGACTTTTTCATAAAACAATGAAAGCGAGGCGTTTTGTTGTTCAAAGTAGAATTTGTTATAATGCAATAATTTCCTTTAATGCATTATGACAAGTTCTACTTTGAACAATGAACGCCTTGTTTTCATTGTTTTATGAAAAGGACTATCCGCAAAATATATTATGAAATAACTACTGGATATATATTGAAGAAACGTTGGATTGTTTGTTAGTTTTTAATCTTTCCAATTTTATCTTACCTGCTCCTGGTGAAGTGCTGGTTGTTCTTGTGGATGTACTCTTCATTGTTGTTGTTGTTTTAGGTGTGGTCTTTTTAGTAGTGGTTGTTTTCGTTGTAGTCATTCTGGTAGTGGTTGTTTTAGGCGTGGTTTTTCTTGTTGTTGTCGTCGTGGTTATGGGTTTTTTGGTAGTAGTATCTGGTTTAGGAATACACTCATAATACAAGTTAAGTTGTAATATATCGATCTCAGATAATTTGTCGCCACCAAGACGAAGATTTGGATCATCCTTCCATACTAAGGTATCACCATTACCATTTGACCAATCATTACTAGTAAGAAAACAATAAGATCGATTACCATTTGACCAATCATTACATGTAAGAAAACAATAAGATCGATTGATCTCCATGAGGTCCGAAAAATTTGCAACAAAAGTAAATATAAGTGAAAACGGAAGAGGTTTAAAATTGATTTCCACGAAATCTTCTGTGGAAAGTCAAATGAAAATATTTCATTGGTAGAAATGAACGTCACACATGACGGGACATCAATTCGTCAATTTTGACCAATGGGGTGTCTTCTTTTGACTTTCGCACGGACTTTTTCGCCTAGTAGAAATCCACTTTTATGGTGGACGGTTAATTGGAGTATTCTTTGTTTGATGGTATTAACTCTATTTTATCTGGGGTACTTTGATAGCATATTTTATCTAGTAGGGGTAAGGAAGGAGGGGGGTGGGCTTACAAAAATACTCTATCCCTTAACTGCTTTGAATTTCTTGATAAAAATTGACACAATTAATTTCCTCATCAAACTCATTTAAAAAATGTTAAAAAACTTATGACACAATAGACCTTTGTCTTCCTATTATCTTGAAAACAATAGGAATCCTTAAAAACAATTGAAAATCGAAAATGTGTTCGATGTCTTATTTCGTCAAAATTTAGTGAAAATGATGAAAAATCTATAAAACAATCATAATGACAAGTTATTATTTGTAATGATATCCCATTTCATACGCGATATGCATTTTGACATCCAAAAACAAAATATATTGTTAAAGTTTTCTTACTGCATCGGTTAAGATTAGGTGTGGTCATAGGACCACAACGATCCACACTTTGTTTTTCCATAAAAATATTTGTAATAAATATTACGGCAGACATGTGAATTTTCAATCATTATTACGCTCCATAAAAAAGGGCTATTAATAAACCGCAAGGCATTTCTTACCCAATCCCCAAGATAGAAAAGGGTCAATCGACGACCTATCAACCCACTTCGAATTGAGTGGGGGCTTAGAGTTTAAATTTGGAGAATAATAGGGTATTGTTGCTATGTTTTATAGATGTTTGTATTTTGAAAATAATAATAAAGCCTTCACTAATGATTTGTATCTCCTTGTATACATCAACTGTGTATTTACCGTATATAATACGGAATCCATACGGCGTTACCGGAATCTTATTCAGTAAAAACTAATATCGCAATTTCTTACTTTCCGTATTGCATAACAGAGTATGGATCATAAATCACGCCCATGCTGTTTGTCGCTTCCTTCTGAAAATTATTTTCTTGGCCATTTTCAATATTTGCCCAAATAACTTGTATGTATTCATCTCGATCTTTTCTTGCTTGCTCGTGATCAACACCAAGTGCGTGTAATATCTCGTGAATGATAGTTCCTTCACCCATACAATAATCTGAATGTATGGACACTTGCTGTTTATCTCCTTGCATGCCAATATAAGACCAGCATCTATAGTAAAATGTAAAGGTTAATTTTTACTGGCTGCAAATTTCCTCGTAAAAGCCAAAAGAAGACATTTAATTGATTGTAATTGACGTCACACATTAATGTCTACCAATGTAATGTCTTCTTTGGCGCAAAACTATATACCTTTTCACAAATGATGAAAACAAGGCGTTTGTTATTAAACTAAAAGTTTAGCAATTGATTTTAGGTCTACTCACCCAGAGCCATGGATAATTTCCACATGATCTGTCGGTGCATTTCCATACGCATGTTCTTTGAATTTGATACAGGTAACATCGGAAATTTTTTTAATGGCTCTACGTATGAGGTCTTTATTTGTTGTACCTATAAAGTAATATATTGCAATAATTGTTGCACAGTAATGAATTATTTTTATCTTTCATTTAGATAAAAACATCCGGGGTTATTTAATTAAAGTAATTAGTTATTATGATGCCATATGTTATTACTAACTGCTAATTAGTAAACTTGAAAGATGATTACGGTGCATAAAAACCTGTCATAATTCAACAGTAAAGACGCTATTACAACATAGTCCGGATTTGTTCATCTTTACTGCTGACTTTGAACAAGATTCTTAGTTTGTTTTCATAGAAAGAGAACAATCGCATATGGACATGCTTTCAAAATCTTTTCATTTACCCAGGGACAGAAACTTGTTCAAAATCAACAATAAAGAAGTTAGAACAATGTCGAACTGGGTATATTTTTGGCCTGTTTTATCTAATGAAATATAAAGTCACAGATGTAAGCAAGCACAAAAAGAAAATTATTGCATTGCAACAAGTTTTATTTTGAGCAACTAACGCCTCGTTTTCATTATTTTGTGAAAAGATCTATTGATTCAATATATGACAAAAATTCACACTTACTGAAATCATCTGATTTAAAGGTGAAATGCATTAAATTGTTTGGCCATCGAAGATTGTTTCCCATTAATGCATTTTGTCTATCAATTTGAACTTTTACATCCCCTTCCTTGATATCCTCTTTATTAATTTCTTCATTTGCTCGTAAAATTTTGGACATTGCTGCTTTACCGTCTATAAATGGTGCGCAAGTAGTGCCTAAAAGATAAATATGTTATAATTAATATGAATTTCCACACGGTGAAAAATTCGAAGACATTCCATTTGTAGAAATTGACGCCACACCATGTGCGACGTTGATTTCTGCCAATGGATGGTCTTCTTTTGGCTTTTGTAGCGAATTTTCTGCCTCTTAGAAATCAACCTTTAACTATATTGTGCAAGGGGAAACTAGTCGAAGCATTTGCTGCGAAAGACAAAAGAAGACATTCCATTGGTAGATACATTGGTGTGACGTTAATTTCTACCAATAAATTGTCTTCTTTTGGGCAGTGTAAATCAACCTTAAAGTAATACCAGCGGACAAAAACCTGTTCAAAGTCAGCAAAACAATGTTAGAAAAACGTTCAAGGAACGTTATTTTTCTGACTTGAACAGGTTCTTTTCCGGCTGGGATTCAAACGATGTGATGTTCTTTGACTATATATACATCCTTTCCAGAATGACATCCACTCATGGTTGCCTCCTATTCTCTCGTGATCTGTTGGTCAAAGAACTGGAGATTTATAACGTAAACATATACTCACCAGCAACGAACATAACAAACAAACAAATTCTAGTTAGAATCATTATGAATCTTCAACGCAGCTTTAAATCGCTATTCAATAAGTGTCTAAAACACTTCTTCGCTTTTGTCCGAAACTCGAGTTTTGCTCGAAAGACAGAATGAAGATTTATTCTTTTGAACGTCCTTTATAACATGTGAGAAATTGATTGCTTCCTTTTGGCATCATAGTATAGCTAATTAATTTGTTCTTATCGATGTTTACGGATGGGTGATGGATCAGACTTATTTTTTAAAACGTAATTCCGGTATAAATCTATTATTCCTTTATATTTGATAAATCAGTGACTGTTCATTTCCTAATGCATCATACTAATCATGGAAAATAGAAAGGTAGTATATACAAATAGCATCATTAGCATAAATAAACAATGTCACATTCATCGATATTGGTACTTTGCGACAAATCGTATCTACTGTATTTATTTTCTTAAGCCATGCAGCTATTGCTTCCTAAGCTACTGTAGTGGAAAATACATGTCATTGATCTAATCAATTTGGACATTAAAATACATACTTAGTGAACATGATACGCAAAATTTGGTTACGTTTCACGTTTGTCCATTGTTCTTTTTATTCGCAGTATCTTAATTGTTGAGATCCTGCTAAAATTTCTTAATTGCTAACTTCCCTATTAATTAAGAACTAGAAGCCCCTCCCCTTCTCGCGGTCACATTTTGCAAATATGTTGCGTATTCTTATTACGATCCATTCAAAAAGGTTGGATATTGTTAGGAAGATGTGAAAAGAAGTCAATTTCTCCCAATGGAATGTCTTATTTTGGCTTACGTGCGGCCTTTTTCGTCTAGTGGAAATCAACCTCCAAGAAAGTGAAATTTTATCCCCGATCACTCAAATTTGGTCTTCAAATTATACCTATAAGTAAAACATACAAGACATGTTTGCAGTTTTACCATATTGCTATATCATATTATATTCTAGTTTCTACCCATAATTTTGCCGTGACGCGACCTCGTTCCCAGGGTTTCTTCCTTCTTGATGTTTCTTTTTCTCCTTTTCTCTCAGTGTTAAACGTCAAGAGAGAAGCCCTGGGAACGAGGTTGACAATAATGGCATTATCTGGTATGTAAATAACATTTTCTCTCTTCTAAAATAACCTTTACATTGACCCCTGAATGAGTTTTACCCTAAAAAAGCTTGCAATTGATTGGCTTCTGCGGTACGAAGAAACGATTTCGATTTCCATGAAGCAATTATCTAATTTAGTTAAGTTAGCTAGATCATTGACTCAAATGTAAAACCGCCTGTAAAATATAGATATCAGCGACATCCGGGCTCTGTGAAAAGTATAAATGTCCGTCATTATGAGATACTACAGTGAGTCATAAAATATTTTCAAGATAGTAAATTGACTACACTTAGACCGTTCACACTTAGCGAATATAAATCATTTCGGAATGGATTACATACCGGATAGGCCATTTATTGTTGATCACCCAAAGCACCCTTGCGTTCATTGCGATCATTTTGACTTAGTTTTCGATTAAGTGTCCACACTTAAAACGGAATGCAATCATTCTGAAATAGTTCTTATCCGATAAGTCTGAATACAGTCTAAGTATCGATGACAAGGGACTCGTAAATGTAGGAGATATATAAGTAATTTGTCCCGTTTTTGGTCTAGTAATGTAATAGAGATAATTTGTTACAAAGTTGATCAATCCCCATGTATTTATTTGATGGAATAAGTTTTATTTGACTATTTCAGACACTTCATTCTAGTCCGTATAATGCACCGCTAAGTCACTTGACCGCATAATTAGCATTAATAGTTACCAAGGATGTGAGTTAATTGTAAACTAAATATCATATAATTAGAAAATAAAATTAAACAGGGTATCAATTATATATAATTAACTGAATTTACATTGAGAAAGGACAAAGATGCCCTAATCCGCAGTTTTACGTTTGTTGTCTGTTTGAACAAAGTGCCCTCACATTTTCTTGCTTTCTTCCACACGAAAAAGAGACGTATGCTTTACCAGCATACTGTACCTACATGATGCCAACTATAACGCTTTGTGTGGCCAAGCAGATTAAATTGGGTTGGTTTGTCGTAAAATGGCAATAGATTGACTACTCAGTTATGATAGTGTATTATTTATATACGTAATTCAACCTATTTTGTTCTGTAAAAATTACCCATGAATCATCACAACTTAATTGGGGCAAATAGCAGTGTATCAATTACGTACCAAATTATAATTTTGAGGCAAGGTAATCAAGTGAGATGGGATTTGGATTATTTCATCCAAGTTGTTCTGGTCTGTAAAATACAACTTTAACCCTAACCCAGGTGGTACAATGTACGCTAGAATTACCACTCCGTTTTAAATGAAACTTGGTCACAATGTTACCTAGGCTCCACTATTTCCAAAAATGTAATTATAATTTACATACGTCATCTTTTTATGCAGAATGTGAGTATCTTACCGCAGTTTCCGTAAAAACCTGACATAGAAGACGAAAAACAAAATTTATCTGGAAAAAATCATTATTTTGTGATAATTGCTAATTATGAATGGTTTTTCCGCTATTAAACAGTAAAAAGCCGTTTAGCACATTGTAGACCAAAATAAAACCAAAAATTTCCAGTCCGGATATCCAAACATGCTCTTGAGTCCATTTGGAATTATATTTTAGAAAAATGCTTTCGTCATCAGTTTTTAAATGCAACAATATGAAAAGTCACTAATAGTATTATTAGTGGGTCAAACGTTATACAGAAATTTCTGAGTTGTGCAAGCTACAAGCTACAAACTACCCCGAGTTTCGGCCAAAAAAGATTCCAAAAACCCTTGAATACGCCCCAAAAAGGACGTAACCAGTTGACAGGGCACATTTTTTTTTAGACTTTAGTTGGAACTGACTTAACTTTTCAGAGAAAACGGTCTTGTGGTTTCGGAGGGGTAGTTTGGATACGCAACGTTTTCAACTGCCAAACCAGATCTCTACTAGGCGAATACGTTTGCGCAAATTTTAAATGATGCCTGGCAGGGGACGTAACTTTTTGCCAATGTAATGGTTTCATTTAGAGTTCGTGTGAACGAATTTGCCTAGTGGCCTTTAATTTAATAAATCAAAAAGTAAAAAGTACCGAACACAGACCTGGATTTTTCCATGTATGAAATGTGCTGTACATATATTATAGCAACACACAGAGCGTTAAAGACAACCGATTACGTTTCTTTTAATCTCCGTCTTCAGACTGTGTATTGTCGCAGCCCGAATACGGAACTAGACGAGACTAAATTCGATTGTCTTTAACTCTGTATTTTGTTCAAACTTTGCCACCAGGCAAATTTAGAATATTTTTTTTTTAAAGTTTTCTGATTACAACAAGTAGAATAATCATATTCTTTCCAAAAGTAATGAGAACCGTTTGAGACATAAAAAAACTTTCGGTAAAACTAATTCCAGTTTTTTAAAAAAGCAAGACTGGCTTATGATGATTATTATTATACATGCAAAAGCATCATTAGAATTAAGTGATTTAAACAACGAAGTTATTGCATTGTAACAAAACGCATTGTTTTCGTTGTTTCGTTAAAAGGTTTACTGACATTGCTCTCACATTAGAAACAGGAATCTTTTTACCCAATTAACTTTTTCACCACGTTGTGAAAAGCCTTTCCTCGAATATAAGCCCCCGATAAAAGTCCTCAAAAATACTAGCATACAAATCGTTTTATGTATAAGCCTCTTCCGTAGTAAACACATGAACGTATATAAGCGCTTTTCATTTCCTGCTGAAATTTGGCATTCTAAAGTCCTCTGGAGTATGACAGGATACGATACTTTTTGAAATATTTTCCTTGCTCCTTAGTTTCTGTCATTATTTACTTGTTGGAGGGTTTTCAACAAATAAAAGCATAACCGTTTTACATTTTTAGCGAATATTCGGTATTGCCCATTAAAATTAAAAGGAGAACTGGGAGAACAGAATGGTATCAAAAACGTTTTTTTAATTTGCCTCACCCATTTTTATTATTTTTCTTACTCGTCTTTTCATCTCTAACAGACTTGTCTCTCAGACGGTTTGAGCATTCCTGTAATAGTGGAGAAAGTGCAATCCATACCTGTTCTCTAGAGTACATAATATCTAGAAATTTTTAATCTTCTAATTCCATCAAGGATACGTTGTAGCATTATAGGCACATGCTGTTTTGTTTGTTCTCGCATTTTAAGGAGGTTTGGTTAATAAAAATAGAGCCAATTTACCAATTTCGACTGAGATTTGTTTCTTTAAACTGAAATCACCTTAGAAAGCATTGTATGAAATCTTTAAAAAATTTCCTGGCCCATTGGTTTTGCCAATTCCTAGGCTTTTTCAGCGCAATAGAGCTACAGTTATTTATTTTTAAGTAAACCAGGCATTCAGAATATGCAACTAATTTTGCTGAATATAAGGCTCCTGGTTGAATTACCATTGGGCCAGAAATAAGCCCAATATTTCAAAACTGGGGTCGCATTCTTATATTCAAATCAAAGACGATGTGTTACTTTAATGTGAGAAATTTTCGCGAATTTTGGGCAAATAAAACCCAAAAAAGGTCCAATTTTTCGCAATCGCAAAAATAAATCCCGTAAATTTTTACCAATTTTGCAATTCGCGAAAATAAAACTCGTCATTTTTTCCTCATAAAATTGTTGAAAAATCAAAAACTCAAATGTTTGGAATTCAATGAAAATTTACATTTATAAAATTTAACCTTTAGGGGTTATGTATATATTTGAAATGAAATTAAATAGATTTCTAGAATTCTGTATAATCATCCTTTTCCCCTCCCGTTGTTGCACATAATTATTGTATGTAATTTATCAACTCGCGAAAATTTATCCCACAAAAATTTCGGAAATTTCCAATTCGCGAAAATATAACCCGCAAAATTTTGTAAAATTTGACATTCGCGAAAATAAAACCATAAAATTTCGCGAGTTTTTCCACTCGCGAAAATTTGACCCGCGAAAATTTCTCCCATTAAAGTATACATAGATACAATCCCCATGTTGATTATTTACAGATTCCATCCGTGTCTGTGGAGATATTTTATTATTACGTTATTATTAGGATTTCCTTCAAATTTATTCACTCCGGATTATACAAAAATGTTTTTTTACGCTTAATAAATTAGGTGCCATCCATAACTACAAGGGATCTTTAATGTAACACATGCTGGTAAAGGGACCTAATATAATGATGCGAGCGATGTGACGCGTCCTTAGTTACCTTAAGAGGGTACTACCTCGTAAAATCTCCTGATGTGATATCATTAAATAACAAAAGAAGTGATCCCCGCGATTTGTGTGGTGTATGAAGCTAGATGTTCCCAAATGTTTTCCCTCGCATCAGATTTTCAAAAACAGGTTTGATCAAACGAAGGTCAACTAATCGATGATGACAATTTCAATGCTGTTTTCATCATCGATTAGTTGATCTTCGTTTTATGCATGCTCTATGTCACTCTCTGTGATGGCTTTAAACGAATCATGTTTGTTTCATTTGATAATGCCCATCTAGGTTATAAAAAATGTTTCTTCTTTCATGGCACGCTATATTCTTCATATGAGGGCGTGATAACTTTCCCATACAAAACTGGACGTTTATTAAAGGGGGCGCTTACTCGAGGGTGGGCGCTAATTAGAGGATTTACAAAAACAAAAGAACAAAACTTTTCTGATTTTTATAGGAATCGCTAGAGGAATAAATTACTGGACATGCTTCTATGGAAATTTAGCTACTATAAAGAGTTACAAGTTGGAAATGATGGCTGTGTTTGAGGAAAAAACTTCGGTGTTTTCAGAAAAATGTGATGTATTAAACCTCAGTGTTCGAAATTGTTGTCGTTCAGTTGAAGAAGTGTCTTTTCTCATTTGTTTGGGTGTACGACGATTATTTATCGCAAAACACATTGTGGTTCCTCTTCATCTCTAGCTACCAGCAATTTTTGTATAAGTAGTGACTTATTACCGTAAGTACCTTTCGAAAATAGGTTTCTTAACAAGAGTTTTATGAGCTGAGTAGTTCGCTTCACGCTTCTCCTTATATAACAGAAGCTTCTCCATCCATTTCTTTATAACGTTATAGACGCCGTTATAGACGCCGACTGCTGTCATTTCGAAAATAAATTGAGTAGTTGGATTGACTATAACTAAACGTACGGGTCTATTTGTTGAAGATTAACAGGGAATTTTGAGACGCAAACATTGATTAGCGAAAAACGATTTGACTTAATTCCTTTAGAGTATTTAATACATGTTTTTCAAAGTATTTGTTTTTTTCTTCAGTTCGAAGAAGAAGGTATCTTCCGATATTGTCTTTTCTTGGCTTTCACGTAGATTTTCTGTCTTTATACAAAATAATAAATCACTTCCCAGCCGACAAAAACCTGTTCAAAGTCAGCAAAATAACGTTAAAACAACGTTCAAAGAACGGACTTTGAACATGTTTTTGCCGGCTGACTTGTAACACCGTCATAAGTCATTACTCCTGTTGTAAATGATGATACGACAATTTCTAAGGTTAATTACGATCATTAACAATGTCTTTGTAATGACTTCTCCAACAGGATAATTTGCCGTCGTTTATTCAGTGTGTTGTAAATGTTGTGATTACTGAAAGCAACGATTACTCATTTCATTGACTGACAGAACAATTAAATATTAAGATCGTGATGGATATCCGCGGATCTGGTTGATCACTTCCCATGTTATCAAAAACAAATCAGATATAGCAAACAGTAATGTTATAATATTAGATGTTTTCTAAATCTGATTAATAAGCTGAACCATTATGATAGGAGATATATTCACAGAGCGAAAGCCTACTGAATACGGTCTCTTATTCCTCCGTATTCGGATTGTGTATTGCCATATATGGGAATGCACAGTCCGAATACGGTGGAATACTAGACCATATTCGGTAGGCTTTACGCTGGGATTAATCAGACTGTAGTCGTAGTTTTACCAAAATCGACAGAAACAGAACTTTCTGTCATTAACAGCTTCTTTTCCCAATACTCTACTTGATTTCTATAGCTAATCGGCGTTAGGATTTTTATATGGGAGCAAAAACATTCTGAAAGTCCGTATTGAAGACGTTAGAACAACGATTAAAACATTCTTCTAGGGTCTTTACTTCGGAATTCGAGCAAGTTTTTGCCAACGTTGTTCCAACGTTATTTTGCTGACTTTGAACAGGTTTTTGCCGGCGGGGTAATGTAATTGCAAATTTAAAATTGGAAAAAGTAATAGAACTTAAATAAAGTGACAATCTAGATGCAATAAGCAAATTATTGACATATGAATAAAGTTCGTATTGTATCGCTATTACTACACAGAAGTGAAAACTATCTCCGCCAATCGTGCCACAAATAGGATAACCTCAACTCCTGCCATTAATATGAACTCTTAGGAAAGAAATCACGAAACAATGTCAAATGTCAAATTTCTGTGGGTTTTTATTACTTCGCCATATCCTTATTGCTGCCATGAATTCCTTCCCTACTTCTCCAAACTACTTTTGACGCACGTTCAACCACAATGTATTCATTTCATTATAAAGATCTACTTTCACAAAGGATTAATCTATTGTCTTGTATAAAGGGAAATGCATCATTAAACCATCTGTCATGTATCATAAAAGGCACCTGCGTCACATCCGCATCATAAATAGTATATAGTGCAGTTTGAAATCTAGTTTTCAGCATCAAAAGCGATTCTAGCCAAAACTTATCATTAAAAACATCATCTTGAAGGTTGTAAAGAAGTTATCCTTGGATACATTTCAACTTTGCAGAAATGATGACTTACATCTCGATTATTGTTGTTCTTCTTGCAGCATTATGTCACTACGAAGTTAAAGCGGCAGTAGGTAGGTTAGAGACCGTTTCAAAAAATAAAATCTACAGAGGAGAGTACTGAGTCGATGATCTTGCAATGGATTGGTATCTTCGTACCGAAGAATCCAATCCATTGCAAGCTCATTGACCTTACACACTCCTACACAGATTCATTTTTGTTGAATTTTGTCAATTTTAGTTGATTTATCCTCACAAAAAAGTTGGTTTTGGAGTAAATTTTGAGATGGACCCTTAGGAAACTTCTCAAAAATAACACTAACGTAGAATAATATTGAGTGAACAAACTTGCAATGGATTGGTTTCTTAGTACCAAATGAACCAATCAATTGCAAGCTTGTTAACATTTTACCCATTTGAATTTGATCAAATTTATTTTCTTCAAATTTACTAATCAAAGTTTTTGTTTTAAGGTGGATTCACATTAGGCAAAACATTTCGCGCAAGAGTAGAAATTGACATCACATTCTACCAATGGAATGTCTTATTTTGGCGTTATTTTTTGCTTAGCGTTAATCCACTTTTGCAATGCAATATCTTACTTTTTTGAGCAGGGCATTGCACGGACCCGTATAACTCCGTATTCGGACGACTATGTATTGCCATATATGGTAACAGAATAGTCAGAATACGGAGTTAGATGGGTCGGTATTTAGTAGTATTACCCTTGCGGTACCTTTTGTTATGAACACTTTTAAATTTTCTTATTATAAATATACTACCTATTTTCTTTTTCATTGTTTTTCAGATTGTAGGGATATGTTAACTGTTTGTAAATACATTGATAATTCAAATCATCAATGTGGTGATTACAGATGGACCAAGTATTGTAAAGCAACTTGTCCTCCATTGGAGTGTAGAACAAATCCAACAACAACTACCACCAGAAAACCAACAACTACCACTCGAACACCACGCACAACAACCACAACTACTCGAAAACCAACAACAAAAACCACCACAACCACTCGGAAACCAACAACAACCACGACTCGAAAAACTACTACAACAACTACGACTCGAACCCCGCGCACAACCACAACAACAACCACTAAAAAACCAACTACTACAAGACGTACAACAACCATCACTATCCCACCAAACACAGGTAAATATTGCGGAATATTTTTAGCCCTTTCAAGTACTGTCACATAAATTATCCTTGTATAATTATTTAACCCTTTCGGTAATGTGGTGTTGACTCCCTGAAATTTTAGATTTTGCTACTGCAATAGCATTACATAATTGGTCATCCAGGGGGTTATTTTCTTGCAGATTTTAAAAATCGTCATGATCAAGAAGATATCAATGATCAAGAATAAAATCTTTGTTGCTACATATTGATTCCTAAAAAAATGACAAGGGATAAAAAAATAACTCTCGAAATAATATAAAAATAGGTGACTTTCTTAGACTAAAATACACCGAGTAGATGAAAACAAAGTTTGCACTAAGGACGCCAAACAACGTTTACAACGTTGTTTTAGTGTCGTTACTGCTGACTTTCAACTGATTTTTGCCCACTGACTGGCTTCAGACCACGTCTTCAGGATGTTTATTAAACGTCACGCGCAGATAGCAATTTAATCGTGATTTCTTCATCCGGAAAATCTCCGCTAGCAATTTAACCATAATTTCGTCATCCGGAAAATCTGCAAGGCTTTGTCATATTGTATGTAGCTCATACTCATCCGGTAATTAAAAGAAAATAATCAAGGTCTCTTTGTATCAATGATTTTAATTGATTACATGAATTTTATAAAAGGTTGAGTCATGATAGTATATCGAGCAAGAAAATAATAAAAAAATGAAAAGAAATTATACAATCCAATTCCCTATCTATCCTTCTTTTGTTGTTCAATTCTATCGCAAGCCAACTTTAAGTTGTTGGTTAGATTACATTTAAGCAAATCATAAAATTTATTCGACAAAATGAAATGAAAAGATGTTTTATAATTTATTATGTATTGTTTAGCGTGTGGTGACAAAATGTATTGGTGTCATGTTGTTGCTTCAAATACTGGTAAATATTGTGGTTTGCATGCAAAAGATTGTATTCGATCATGTAATGTGTGTACTGGTCCTACAAACGAAAAATGTGCAAACCTGAAGAATGAACCTGGCTATGATTGCGTCAATGCAAATTGTAACGATAGCAACAAAACTGATCAAGCGCGTGCTAAGCGATGGTGCGCTCGAAAATGCTGTTTACAGAACTAAAACACAAGTAGAGGATAATTTTTTTTTGCTAGTGCTTTTACATAATTTTGCCACAAATGAGTGGAACAACTATTCAATGGTCGCATAGCAGTCGGTGGTCGCTGCTTGAGCCAAATGGTAAATGGTCACAGCTTGCATCAATCCCTTTTTGGGTCATCAAAATAAAAGTTTCTTTACCTTACTAAATAAACATAAAAATGTCACTTATCTCTAGTGTTTGTGTAGCAGGCAAATTGCTTGGTTTGTTCTAAACACTGCAGAGTATGTTTTTAATTTTCTTCCAGATTACCCAGCCGGAACACGACGAACAAGGAAGTTGTTACGATGTCGTGTGCCCACTGGGTAAACTCTGTCATAATTAGTCAGAATATAAACACAATATACGAAATCGAGTGTGGATCATTTTCACTGTTTGCCGAGATAATGATGCATACACGTTGAAAGTCTTTAATCAACCATTAGCATCACTTGGCCATGGTGTTGGCCTTCACATTGAGTGATAACAGTTTTTCATTGGTTTATATCGTATTTATTATTTATGAAAATAACTATTTATTGAAAATATTTGTTTGTTTTTTGGTCAAATTATAGATAAAGTCCAACCTTTTCATCAGCGAACAATAGATCTATAATCTTGGATATTAAGATAGAGACTTTTTACAAATTTTGACAAGCAATACCCGCCACAAGCAAAACAAAAACGCGGAATACGACCACAAGTGCGACCACAAATCCCTAGCTTATCTCACAGATTTATCAAGTAGACTTAAGACTTATCCGATTCTCGACCTAATAACTAAGATTAAGTGTAATATTGCTGTGTAGCTAAGATCTACTTCTCTCCGGCGAGGTCAATAAGGCTTTGAGTCGTGGTAGTAGTAGTAGATTGGATACTATACAGAAGACTGCACTTTTATGGCAGATAAATTATGTTGAGCGTGGTTTACGGCAAATCCAAACATCCGATTCGGGGCTTTAAACTCTGTTCGACGATACTGTTGGGGTCTTAATCGTTCTGCACAGGTCAAGTGAGAGGTCTTGTTCTTTATTAAGCAGAAGTTCTTCCTAAAAGGGGCGAGCTGGATTCAGGCATTAATCACCTGGTTTGATACAGTGGCAACACCACAAGAAACCAAGACTTATGACCTTAGAAGTTTTTCTAAACTCGACGAATTGGCTTTTGGAATAAAATCGAATTTTCGTGCCATTCGTCTTGCTAATCAAAATTTTAGACTTTTACAAGTTGAAATTTCGACTTTTTGCAATATTTCATTTTATCTACAGCATTTTTGTCCAAGATTGTAGTCGCTAATTTTTTCAACCCCACCGCTCTTATTCCAAATTTTCGGCTTAATAACTTTTTGGAAATCAACAATAGCATAAAGCAGTCAACTCGCTAAAAAGCTAAAATTTACGTTAAAAAGAATAAATTAACTATAATCGACTAGTCCCTAACCAATTTCCTGCTATACCAACCATGGAACAGTGATAATAAAGTACAAGTGTTATCATTTTTCTTATTATCTATAGAAATCCCCCCCAAGGTTATTCCATCGCCTCCCCTCCCTCTGCTTAATAAATTTGGAAACATTTCCACCCCCCCCCCCTCTCCCGCTTATTATGCTGCAGAGTAAATATGAAAAAAAATCTAAATTAAAACACAACCCAGTGGGCAAAAGCTTAGTAAAGGATCGCAGTAAAGACGCTAGAACAATGTTGATAACGTTGTTCTAGCGCCTTTACTGCAAAGTCTGAACAGGTCTTTAACCACTGTCAAAGATTTCCTAATCTACTTACAAATACCACCTTATACGAACTATATATAGACCTATTCACAAATACATGAAAACGAGATGATGGCTGCTCAAAGTAGGACTTTTTGCCAGGACACTGCACAAAAAGGAAGTTATTGCATTGCAACCAATTCTACTTTGAGCAGCCAGAGTTTTCTTGTATTAATAAAGGTCTATTGCCATACCTTTGACCTTTAATACACCAGATCTAAAAGACCTAATTTTCTCCTTATGCGGTAATTAAGGCCGCTTTAATCATGTGAAAATGGTCATTTCATCCTGAATTATATGATAATACTGGCGGTAATTCAGGCCAGTGTTATCATGGCCCGGCATTTAAGTAGGGCTGGCACAATGAGAGCAATGGAGAAATTTGCAATGTACTAAAATCTATTTCTTTAAACTTCAGTCTTTGGTCCACATAAATAGTTATCCAGCCAAATGCATATATTTCTAGAAATGTTATGCATGGTGATGCTGGTAATTTACCTTTACCATAGTGCCATATAAAATGATACGGAGACTTCCCTGGGACACCAATTATTGTTCTAAACTGGGTCAAACGTTTTTTTTTTGTTTTTTTTTTATACTTATAAATTTACAAAACTTGACAAAAAACGGTCAAACGGTTCAGTTATCCTTGTCATTTGTGATATATCTCCTGAAATATATAATATATATAATTCTAATAATTAACCACTCCCCCGTACATAACTGTAGAGGGGGAGGGGAAGTTAATTTTTTTTTAAAAAAAAACTCTCCACTTTAAGATTTTTTTAAGAGTAGTTATCTCTTATTTGCTGCTAAACTTGTTCGTGGAGCTTATTTGCAACAGGAAAGACTAAATGTAGCTGCTCCAGATCATATCAGTCCCATACATAAATGTTGTCATGAAGTATAAAGTAGCATGCTAGAAGAGGTACGTGGTGCATTATGCAAACGCATAATGAAGACTCAGTTCAACATGCTATATATATTGAAGATAGATATATCTGCCATGTTAACTTCTAAAATCAAACAGGGAAAGATGACGAAAAAATATGTA
>JAULBZ010001373.1:0-22552 GCA_032360805.1 Neoturris breviconis | reverse complement strand
GGGACGTCTAGAGGTCATTTTCCGTATTTACGTTTTACTTGTGGTTTGTATTGCTTGTCGAAATTCGTAAAATGTCTTAAAATTTATGCGATCGGTTGTAGATACAGCTATTGTCAACCTCGTTCCCCAGGGCTTCTTCTCTCTTGGCGACGTCAAGAGAGAAGAAGCCCTGGGAAGAAGATTGAGCTATTGTTAGAAATTAGATGCCAGTTATTAGTCTCGAGGGATATTTCTTGATATTCGTATGTGTAATTGCCTGAGCTCCAGTCCACTACTCCTAGTGGTGTGGTACTTGGGGAGCTCAGTGCGCAAGTAATGCCAAAAAATCGCATGTTGTAAAAAAAAAAAAAAAAAAATTCTGGAATTTTCAAATATATGGAGTTATACATGCAATGGATGAGTTTTTAAAATTTGATTTGAGGTTGAATTAAGGTCTAAAGCGTAGTATCATGGAACCAGATGGAATCAAAATTTGCGTTTTTGCCGATAATAATCTGAGGTCAGCTTATTATTCGCGGTATTTTTAGAGATAAGATTTAGAGTTAAAAAAACATAGTATGCAGAGAATTCGTTTGCTATACCGCGCATATACCACTATACCGCATTTTTTTTACCGTGACGGCCGGCTTTTGCCGTTTTAGGCTAAGAACAAAGAGAAAAGTTTTGTTCTCTTTGTTATCATTATCGTAAAGTATGGTTTCAACCTTGGGTTCATAGGTTCTTGACAAGTAAGTTTAGCAAAGATAGCATATACTGGATTAAGTTCTTATAAATATTTATAAACTACAATCCCGAAAATTAATACAGTAGGCAAAGTGAAATTTTTGCAAAAGGTCGAAATTTTAACTTAGAGAAAAAGTCTATAATTTTGATAGTAAAACAAATGGCAAAACGTCACCCAGATGTACAACCTCATTCCCAAGGCTTCTTTCCGCTTTTTGAAGGGAGGGACGGTATAAAGAAAAACACCTAACAACAGATATAACATAAAACGGGTTGCGTTTTCTTTTACTGTGACAACTAAGGAATTATTTTTGTCCATATAAGCATAAAATCCGTGAGACCAACCTGTGTTTTAGAGGTTAAAATATCTGGCTGTTTCTTACCATTTACAAATTTCAGTACTCTGTTTCTTATTTTTTGACCTAAATTCAGTACTGTTTCTTAAGAAGCTGTTTCTTATATTTCATTTATTTCAATTTTCATTTATTAAGATACTCTAAGATTCGTTTCGATTCTGAAAAAAATATGTATATATATCCAAGTGATATGACCATTTTGTACTTACGGCGAAAAATGACTACCGAATGGTCTCGGATACCTACGGCAAAAACTTGCTCAAAGTCGGCAGTAACGACGCTAGAACAATGCCGTTCGATGTTGTTCTATTGCCTTTACTGCGTACTTTGAACAAGTTGAAATGAAGTAAAATCGTAGTGAAATATGAGAGCGTGTTCTTCGACGTACAAAAAAAAGCAAAAAGGAAGAATGTGCCTCGTGAGAACGCATTAGGTGATAGGATGTCACGTGATGGGAAGGGGAGTGGATAATTGGTAGAGATGGAATGAGGCTATTCTCATTGGCTGTCTGGATCGCGACCATGCTTTGTTGGAAACCCTTGTGGGTGTGAATAATTGTCGTGGATTTTCCCAGGGCGAAAAAAAGACAATTTAAGCCCCTAAATGAGGGTAGTGGTTATGTAGTAGCAGTCCCATGGCCGGTGCGCGCGTGTTGGTTGTGCTGCAGTACGATGTGGGCCCGGAGTGTAAGGGATTTTACGCATGAAAGTGGGGCTGGGGCGAGTAGGTTACATCGGGAATGGGCTGTGCTTGGATATTAATATCTTATCGTATTGGGGAGGGTATGCATTTAGCCTGACGTCGAAATGAACACTCGTGACTTGGGCGATTATGGTGTCCTGTAACATGGAGTGGAACTGAGAGGCGAGACCTGTTCAAAATCCGCAGTAAACAGGCTAGATGAGCGAGACAATGAACAGACAGTATTTTGCATGAACGCAGTGTCTAATGTGAACCAAGCCGGGTAGACGGAAGAATCGCGGATGCTAAGTGAATACTCTGATCACTAGACTGGGTCTCTTGGGAACAATGTAGTTTCACATATGAGTGAATTATAGGGGGTGGTACCTGCTCAAAATCCGCAGTCAAGGTCCCAGAACGAGGGACGTTGTTCTACCTAGGATCTTCGCCGCGGGCTCCGAACAAGCGTCTGCTTTATGGGATGCCTGTGTCAGCACTGTGGTAGGCGAACATGTTGCGGTGAACCAACTCGTTCCCAGGTGTGTAGCATAGACAGGGGGACTGGTAGTGAATGTGGGATCCCGGGAACGAGTTTTTTCTAAGAGCATGAATCGTGGGTGGGGCGGTGTTAGAATCAGAACGATGAGGAGTGATTTTCGAACATTGCCTCATGCCGGCTAGCCTGAAGCAATGCTCAAAATTCCTATATGAACATGGGGAAAACCTGTTTAAAATCCGCAGTCAAGACACCAGAACATGGGATTTGGCTCTAGCACCTCCACTACGGACTCCGAACAAGTGTATGCGTTATCGGATGCCTGTATTGGCATGGTGATAGGTAAGCACGTGATGATGAACAAACTCGCTCCCAGGTTGTATGAGCAGGGTGAGACTGATCCTGTAGGTGGGGACCTGGGAACGAGTTTGTCAGCGATACCTAAAACCGTGGATGGAACAGTGCTTGAAATAAGGAAAAACGACTGTAGAAGGAGTGATGTCTGAGCACTGCCTCATTTGTCCCCATTTTAATCACTTGTAGAGAGAATGAGACAAATAAATGGAATGTAGCATGTCTTGTTGATTATAGCTTAATAGTTGATTATAGTTTTTACAAGGAACCAGGTGCTACTTTCTGGTAGTGAGGTGATGATATGGTGTCAGTGGAGTCTGTGTCGGACATCATCGGATGAATCATCGCATGATAATACTGTAAGGAGAACATAAAAAATTGATATTACACACAAGTTTTTAGGGTAGGGTTGATCCAGAACCTAAATTGTTTTTTAATAGGCTTTCACAACATGACCAGACGATTCTTTGCCGGTACGTTGTTACGACGGGGTGTCCCCACTCTGTTGAATATACGGTCCTCTATCTACAAACTGTGTAGTGCTATAGTCATTGACGCTCAACCTCGTTCCAAGGGCTTCTTGCCATTTTGAAATACAAAAAAACTGTCACGCTGTGTTTTTCAGTCCAACGGTTGACATCCATTAGACGGTTCTATTGGTAGAGTGTGACGTTTAAGAAATTATGGATATTGGTATATTTTCTACATCCTCTCGTAAAATGAGAGTATAGTTATAAAATACAACAATAATAAGAAATATTAATAAAATACTGTAAGAAGCGCTTGGGCGTAACTGAATGTGCCCATTTTTTCGCTTTTTATATGGGCATAAAGTTTAATTAACGTTACTAAAAGCCTAATCATTTTCAAAAAACAGTTACTCATCTAGCGGAGTAAATAAAGAGCCTTTTATACACCTATAAACGTGGACATCATGTTGGTTAATGGATAGAATGTCAGCCCGTGCAGAAAACACTAGCCGACGTAGAAAATTCAGCCCGGACTGAAATATAAGATATATATATATATATATGGATTTATGACCTCACAGATTACAAGCAAAAACATTTGAGACAGAGTTAGAACGACTAATGGTTGCTTGCTTTAGCCTAAGGTTAATTTCGGCTATAAAGTTTTAGACACATTGTAAAAAGCCTAATGAATATGGATAAAGCTGGATTTTATACTAGGCGAAAAGCATCTTGTGAAAGAAGAAATAATACATTCCATTGGTAGAGAATTGACATCACACGCCATCCTCGTTCCCAGGGCTTCTACAGTCTTGACGTTAAGTCAAGAGGAGAGAAGAATTCCTGGAAACAAGATTGATCACACGCTATTTTGACATTTTTTTCTTAATCTGCCTAAACCAAATAGCTTAGCCTTCACTTCATGTTTACTTTTATAAATATTATGATTGATATCCGAAAGGTATAAAATAAAACAATAAATAGAGAATATGTCAACCTCGTTCCCAGGGCTTTTAACTCTGTTAAACGTCAAGAGAGAAGAAGCCCTGGGAACGAGGTTGGAGAATATGTCACAGTGTAAAAGACTTTAGAAGACTTGTGATTTCGGACTCGTATAACTCCGTATTCGGACTGTGGATTACCATGGCAATACACAGTCCGAATATGAATTTACACGAGTCCGTATTCAGTAGCCTTTCACGCCGTGTGGACTGTATTCAGTATAGTTTTTTCACCTGTGAGTGAAATGTGTCTCCTTGCCCCTCACCTGGTTTTTATATTCATTTCACGGCAAGAAGAATGCGGTTCAAACCAAGAAGATTTAACACAGCGACAAAATATTTGTAATTGTATAATTGAATGATCATATTTGAATATAAATGCCGGAAAGCACTTGCGGTGGAGTGTTCATGAGTATAGTTTCAAGTTTTGAAGGTGAAATCTATACTAAAAACGCTCTCAACTGCTATCAGGCAGTTGCATTCAGGTTTGAATATACCAAGAAGATTTATTCACCACGTTCTGAATAGCGACTACCTTTTCTGGTTTTCTTTTTATTTTCCAAAAAAGTACTTTTATTGACAGTCTATAATCTTTCAGAGGTATTGTACATATAAACGGATTGAAACAACTATTTGATATTAATAGTAAATATCGAATTTGATCCATTATTAATCGCATTTGGCAACTACACTGAATGCAATAACGTGCCATAGGGAGCAAGACTAACCCTGGCATATACGTAGCAATAAAAACTGCCATAATAATCAAAAATACTCTTGTGATCTTTTTCTCGTTAGAAATCCTATTTGCAATTACTTCATTGGTTGCTGTAAGAGAAGCTTTCATTCTGTCTTTAAACTCGTTGCCATGGTTACGAAGAAATAAATGTACTTGAACGTAAACAAAAACCATGACAATAAAACCAGCTACTAGCATAGCATATGTATACACTATTAGAGACATTTCTGGCGCCCCATCAAATGTTATTATCAACGCTGCAGTAACTGACAGCATCCATATGCATACAGATATTTTTAAACATCTGAGCCAGCAGAGATCTTGACGATATTTTATTGGACGTGTAATGGCAATAAATCGATCAACAGATAGTGCAATAGTACTCAGAAACACGCTCGAACATGAACTGATTTGAATGCAAGCTTGAATGGCAATTTCTCCTTCTGTTAATACGCCATTTTGATAAATGGAATAGCATGTCATTGGCACGGCAATAGTTCCTGCTATGAAGTCGCACACTGCTAAATTTACCAAAAAATAATTGAAAGGTGTATGCAGTCTTTTCAAAGGATCTTTAACAACCACAATAATTATAACAGCATTTCCAATCAACGCTACTAATCCAATGACGATATAACATACGAAGAAAGTTAGAGATACTTCGCTAGTTTGTCGAAATTCAGAGCAGTTTATCATTGTCGTATAACGAAGACTGTTTGTTGTATACAAAGAAAAAAAAATCAAGAGAATACACAAATCGTAATTTGACACTTTTGTTGTCTGTTTTTTTTATACAAACAGTTATAGGTCAGCTCCTATGAAGTTTCTGTGCATCAAGTTTCTGTACACATTACGATGTTTGTAGTTGTTGCACGTCTCCAGCATGATTAAAAACATTGGCTCCATGCTTTGTGATTTAGATTATGTTCACACTTGTCGGATAGAAACTATTTCGGAACGATCTTATTCCGTTTCAGGTGTAAACACCTAATCGAAGACTATGCCGGAACGATTCCATTTCACCACAACAAGCGAAAAGAAATCATTCCGCTGAGTATATCGGATAGATGAAGAAGAGTGTAAACGCAAGGCCTATCCGGCATTATAATTCATTCCGAAATGATTTCTATCCGAAGTGTGCACATAGTCTATATTCCACGTTAGGCAATTAGAATGCTGATATGCGACTGCTTCCAAATTAGGGTCAGGGTCATAGGGTATCTACACAGTCACATTTATTTTAAGATACCATAGACCAAGGACTGTATATTTCGTCGTTTAGTAAAACAGGGGTATGA
Source organism: Neoturris breviconis (assembly GCA_032360805.1). Taxonomy (NCBI): domain Eukaryota; kingdom Metazoa; phylum Cnidaria; class Hydrozoa; order Anthoathecata; family Pandeidae; genus Neoturris; species Neoturris breviconis. Next base: position 16,434 of record JAULBZ010001373.1, on the reverse strand, counting down.
CTTACTGACTAAAGCGTATAGATCCCAACCTCACCCATAGTCACACTTGTGACTATGGAAATAAGGAGAGCGGCAAAGCGCCTCTCTCTGTATTTCGAAAAGGCAAGGCCGCCTGGAACGATGCTGTAATAGATCCTAAAGAGAAGAAGAGCATTTGGGGCTCAGCCAAATTTATTTATTCTTCCGCCATGTTATTTACTTATACTTTTCATAAGTTGTCCGGCTCTAGTTCGAGTCCTTACTTTACCCGTTAAATTATGCTGGCGTATGCTTTTATTTGTCAACAAACAAAATGGTAGGATTTATATTTAATTCTTTTTTTAAAAACGTGGAAACATGAAAGGTAATGCTGTAGCTAATAGATGTTCTAAAACCAGGAAATATTCTTTGCTGATTTACTGTTTTTGTTGTAATCAATGTTTTTAATACACCAGAAACCTCTACTGCCAACCGTTTTGCATGGTGGAGAATGAATTGACTCACTGAGTTTCTCACACGAGTTGTTTAATAGCTACCTTTTGTTTTGATTGACATGTTTGTTTTGTTTTGTGCGTCCCCATAGCGTGTATTGTATTCGTCCAAGGGCCATACCCTTTGCCTTAGCTTTATGCTATTAGGTATGGTACATATTTTTTCTGTAGATTTTGTAGAATGTCAATTTAAATCGTGAAATAGCCCGGAACATGCCCGGACTTCATGTTCTTTCTGCTAAAAATTTGGAATATATATCCCTTTCTCTGTGGACTTTGCTGCTGAGGGTGGACCCGACCTATTTTCAGAGCGATTCTTGTTTACATGCCATTGCTAATTGGTAAATATCTCAAAAAGTGAATAATTTTTTTAAATGGGGTAAAAAGCAAATAAAAGGTGTGAATAAGGGTGCATTTGATTCGACATTCCAAGTCAACTAATCAAACTGATCACTCTGTTGTGCAAAACAAACAACTTTTGGAGTGATCCGTGGGGTTGTCTTCATTACTACAGATGAATAATATTGTCTTATCAATGTCTCTTCCTCTCGCTCGAAGACTTTTTCTTAGCCTTCAGTATCTTGCTCTCTTGGTTGTAATATAACGTTTTTTGTTTTTTTTAATCACTATTCAATTTGTTAATCTGTTACACCGCATTTACATCGCTTTGATCTTGCTTTGTTTACTTTCGTTTCATTATTTGGTTACCGTAAGTTACCGATGCGACAGACATTAATTATTCAAAATAATAACTTAAAAAATTAATTTATTCGAGAGCACCTTTACTGCATCTTTACTCTGGATATCCAATATACATAGAAGACAATAATAATCCTAGGATATCCTTAGGGACCGCCTCAAAAATAAAACCTACAGAGGAGAATCAATGATCTTACAATTGGTTGGTTTCTTTGTATAGAAAAAACCAATCCATTGCAAACTCATTGACCTAACACACTTCTGTACAGATTCATTTGCATTGAATTTTGTCAATCTTAGTTGATTTAACCCTATCAAAGAAGTTTAGAAAGTTTTGGAGCAACATTTTGAGATAGTCTCTTCAGCAAAACAAGAATTTCCAAAATAGAGAGGGTTTCGACTAGTTTAGATATCGGATATCCAATGCATAAGCCAAAAATAATCCTAAGGTACAGTATGTAGGATATCTGAAGTAGATATTTAGCAAAGCAAGGGTACAGATTTATCAGTAAAAACAGTGTCTTCCAAGAGGGTGAAAAATGAAATGACCCTTGGGGCAAATGAAAGAAATACTTTAATCTTCCTCTGAATTGATTATCATGCTATGATGCTTCCTTTTGGAAGAGACTAGGCAGAAAAAGGAGAAATGATGCATTCAATAATACAGGTATCATCAGGCTAATTTCTATGAAACTCCTACAGTAAGGTTTTATATATAAAGGATGAGTATACCACTGTATTGTTTTTAATTGTATACCACTGTATTTTTCAGCCAATTTGGCTCTTGGTCGATCATTCTGAAATAAAGAAAAAAGTATCAAATAATATTCATAATTATCTAATCTATATTTTATACTTTTAGAACAAGATGAATGAGGCTAGATTGAAGCTATTCAACAATAAAACAAAATTTTCTGGAAAGGTACACATCTTCTGCTCTTCTACAGTACCAAATGCTTTGCTAGAGACATTCTCTTAGATAATTTATGCAAGAAAAATATGTCACATTTTGATGCAATTAATTTTTAACAGGGTTATTTTCGTGAGTGAGGTTTTATACAATACAATCACTAGTGAGTAGAAAACGATCATTAACTGTGAATTAACTGTGAATTGTGACCGACAGTTGTTGCAACAAGGTATAAAAATATATTTTTTGGAAAAGTTGATTTCATAGGAATACGTTGTTATGAGTAGTCGTAAAAGAAATATTTCAAGTGATATTATTTTCGCGAGTGGCCATAAAATTCTTGTTCTTGCCAGTTTTCAAATTTGTCCAAAAAATGCAAAAATCGTATATATAAGTTATTCTGTTCACAATGTAGTCATATCAATCATTTTATGAGAATACAAATTCATCTGCACCAAATTAATTTGAAGAGTTTGTTGTTTTAGGTCATCCCACTACCTGAAAGCTATAATGATCTATTGAAGTCTGCAAGTGCTATCTTCCATGAAGAAATTAAAGTCATCTATCTTGATGATGGTTCTGTAGTTTCGTCAATTGATCTTTTAAGGTTTGTGAGTTTGCATGCTTTCCAATGACCCTTTTTCCTTTTAATTATCAATAAAATCGCACAGAAATGAAAGGGACCTGCAAATAGTTAATTTTAAATGGAAAAATCAATTGCTACTGAAAATGAAAGCATTATTTATATTTTAAGTAAGAATATTTTTAACCTGCTAAACAAAGTTTGGACAGGCTATCACTTTTTGGACTAACCATTCTAAAAATTGGTACCAGCATTTGAGGCAATATTTCTGAAGGAAACTTAGAATATTTTCAAAGATTTGAATTCTTTTGGTTTTGACCACATTCAGTAAAATTAAGCGGAAAAGTGGAGGGTTAGATTATTTATGATTTTTTCTAGCTATGAGACTTTGACCATGACATTTTGTATTTTGGGGAAGTTTCTTCCTCAATTTTTTGAGAGATAAATAAACAAGATGGATAGACAAAAATATAAGAATTGAAGTATAAATCCATTTTGCATTTGAGAAGCTTTTTCTTGTTGATTTGTGCCAAGCACCAAATCTTTGGATAACCCTTGGCTAATTTTTTGGTATCCAAGAATCGTAAATGAAAATCTTGCTTAGTCAGCTTTTTCCAGAGATTGTTATAAACAACTTAAGCATGACGTTTAAATGTTATTAAGAATTGAAGCGTGTTGTTCTGTATTATAATAATTTAAATTGGTTGCTTCCAAACAAAAGCTATCATATTATTTAGAATTAAGCATCGTCAATCCTAGTGCTTCCTCTATCTTTATTTCCTCTATCTCTTCCCTTTACTTCCTCTATCTAAATTTAAATCTTATTATTATAATTATGATCATTATAAGCGGTCACACAATCGTGTGTAAATAAGAACAATATAAGTATAAGTACAATCGAAAAGAGTAATACTTATTTATTGCTTATTTCATCTCGTTAGATAAATAGATGAATACCGAGAATCACTGTTATTAGGCCTTTGTCAACTTCAAGGAAGTTTACAGTTACAAATATTTTTATATGGTTTTCTTACAAAAATAGTTTTTAAACGTATACTCACAACACAAACACACACAAATAAAACAAGCATACACAGTTATTTACCAGAGTGACTATTTCAGGGATTTACAAACAACATAATCTTTATACTCTGGCTCCCCAGCAGAATTGATCAGATTCCACTTGCCCATAATTTTAAATGTCATTTATCAATTTATAGACTACAGAAATACAGATACAAAAACAATTAAAGGTATGTTATTGAAATTAGTCCACCAAAAAGTTAAACCTAAGCACATAAATATGATTTTCATATGCACATTATACGGTGTTTGAAATATGCCTTTATTAAGATGGTAGGGTTTCAGATCAAATAAACAATTGGAACACAATATTTGAGGTAAATGTAAGTCACTGTGGAGAAGAATTGTGAAATTTCATATCCAGGATAAACAGCCAAATTTTAGATGGCATTAGGATTTCATGTCCATATTAAGTTGACAAAGTTTCAGGTCAAATAAACAATTGGAACACCTTTATCAAGACAGAATTACAGTAAATCACTGTGGAGGAGAGCAGTAAAATTTCATATGATAGCCTGAAGCAATGCTTAAAATTCACCCCTCCATAGTGGATATATATTGGATTGGATACACATATTATATATACTTCATAGCATTATGTAAAAACTGAATAATAAAATTTAATTAAAGCACATTAAATTATTGTGCTGGATATGAATTGGATACACACATTATACATTATAGCATTATGATATATACTAAATAATATAGTTTAGTTTTGTAAAATATATTATTGTTCTGCAGGGCCATTAAAGTATATTAAACATGACAATTACAGTTTAACATATGAATAAAAACATGGTATCTATTAGCAGTAATAAAATATTGTAAAATAAAGGTGGTTGTCACCATCTGTTATTAAAATTAAAAAGAAATAAAGAATAATGAAATAGAAGATTACATATTCATTAAAAGGGAGTAATTAATGTTATAAAAATTTATACTCATGATAGTAATTAAATTGAAAAAGCATACTTCCCAAAATCAAAATGGAGACTTCAATTCTTAAAATTATTTTGATAAAAAATATCACAAAAAAGGTTCACGGTCAAAGTCTCATGAAAAATTAAAATGTCAAAAGGTTTCCAAGTCTTCATTTCTTCCTTATCATTTTAACATGTTATTTGGGTGAATGTGGTCAAAACCTCATAGAACTCAAATTCTCCACTTTTGAAAAAATCCCTTCTTCAACGATACTTGGTCTCAAATTGACAAAATCGAAATAAAATTGGCCGACGGTCTTGTAATATTGCCTAGAATGCCATAACCAAATTTCAGGATGGTACCATGCCTTTTCAGTCCATTGGACCGAAAATGCAATTTGGACCCTTTTTTGCCCAAAACCTGGGACCGAGTGGATGAAATCAAACAAGCCCTTCTAAAAGATCACCACTAATGCTGGTACCTAATTTCAAAATGCTAGCACTTCGGAAACATGGTCTATTAAGAAAAGTGGGACGCCGCTAACGTCGCAAAGTTATAGCAAAAGCCCATCCAAACTTTGTTTAGGTGCTAAAAATTATAACAGAAAGTATGAGTTCTATCAGTATATTTTAAACCTAAACAAACCACCATGCTTACCAAAACATCTATAATGCAATAGCAAAGTTTCACCATCATCCAACAATGATATGTTATTAGGTGAATCTGCTTCTTCTCTCTTCTGACAACACGATCTTATAATAAATATCTTCTGTTTACCTTTCAAAGATGATGTATTTAAGAATGGCTTGATAATCTCTTCTTTAATGTCTATTAACTTTTTATCTTTACAAAAGACATTATTTCCCTCACCACGTGTCAACATGCAACAAATAAATCCATCTCCTTTGTGCTCATCATGTGAGTGTCGTTTTAAATGATCTTTCATATCTTTATAACTTGTATTGTCATAAATATACGTACGACATCCCCACTGTTCAAACTTATTATTTAGCAGATCTCTCTCAGTTAAAGTTCCTCTTTTATATTTTTTGTTTCTGTAAAATTGAACTTTTTTCAGAAAGCTTTCATCAAGGGTGGAATTTGAAAATATAAGGCATTGCAATTTCTCTACAAAGTAATAATAAAATTGGGATTAAAATCAAGGTTCAAAATAAACAACAACTGTATTACACAAACACTCAACAACAACAAACTTGCAAATGCTTAGGATTTCATGTCCTTCTTCTCAGGTAAGCGCAAATACTGTTTAATTAAGTCTCATCTGTAAAACTTGGTACCTTCAAACACAAACACAGCAAGATAAATTAGGAATGTGAAATGTCTTAATGTTTTATTGGCATGGAAATTGGCATGTTAAAATAATATGAATCGTATTTCAAAATGATTAGACTGATGAAGTGAAAATGTGCTAGGAAAGAGCTATGATTAAAAACATGTCAAATTTAAATATTAAATAAATAACAGAAATAATGACAATTTGTTGACAACGTTTTGGGTGTTCATACACCCATTCTCAAGTTATATTTTATGAAAGTAGTCCAGTAGTTTTTTTACAAGAATTATATACTACAAAAAATGTAACAATTTGTAGTGATGACAACAATATATAACAAAATAAGTACAAGGTGTTAAGTCTCGACACTTGAAAATAAGAATAGGTGAGCACATAAGTGTGTCCCATTTGACAGGTAAGATTTCTTCGTTATTAAAACGGTCTGTTATCTGTGACCATTTATTTGACTGTAATTATCGACCATTGTTTGAAGATTTCGGTATTTTGGCCCATGGGACAAAACATCACATATTGGAAATAAAAGAGAGTCTGTTTATAATACGAGATAGTCCCTTCATTAAATAGAAATATAACATCTGTACCTTTGTATTTATATACTTAACATCTTATTTTATTAAATATTGTTGTCATGACTACAAATTGACATATTTTTTGTAGTATATAATTCTTGTAAAAAAAATTATAAATCACAAAATATGACTTGAAAATGGGTGTATGAACACCCAAACCGTTGTCAACAAGTTGTTGTTATTTCAGTTATTTATTTAATATGAGAGAGCTATGCTTTTTATCATAATTATTGGTTCAGAAATAGAGTTATTTAGCATTGTACAGAGTCAGACTCATTCATCAAAGTTATTTAATCACAGAAGATAAGAATTTAATCCTGGCAACAGTCAAAATAAGGGAAAATAAAGACCGTGGACGAAATCATTTTGAGCATAACTTCAGGTTCTGTAGCTTAAAGTTTAAAACTTGCTCCTCACAGTGATTATTTGCACTTATTTCAACCAACTATTGCAACTACACACCAAATATCCTCAAATGTATTACCTGCATTATGAGCATTGGCTTTAGATGTCCGTTTGATAACATCAGGAGATTTGCTTTGGTTTAATTCCCTGTCCATGCTACTGTTGGGTGTTGTAATTACGGTGGTGCAAGTAAATTCCTTAGTCAACACAGGTTCTGATTTATCTTGACATATACTCTTAAATTTATCTTTCTCAAAAGCCGTTGAAGCTACAGTGTCTTGCTGAATCAAAGTTTGTGTGGGAGGTTCGCGACTAACTTCTAGACCTACTACACATTCTGCAGTAGCAGGATCTTGGCCTAAAGGTACAGTTTCTGTGATGTTTTCTCTAGTAGCATCTGAACCTGCGATGGGTTCTTCAACAATATTTACATTTTCTTCACTACTACAGCAATTATTAACCGAATTTGTAAAATAGGAATCAGTGTATTTAACATTATTTTCAATGTGACATATCTGTTGCTGCTCGTGAATAACTTGAGCATTTTTATCACACCAGTGAGGAGAGTTAACACTCTCTAAATTACGATTTTCGTCAGTTTGCAGCATTGCAATATTTGCAGAACAATGTGCAGTATGTGTAGCTGAAATAAATCCATCACTTTCGGTATCATTTACTGTGCCATCATTGACAATTGCACTATTTATTTGATTTTGTGCATTATTTGTATGAACAACGATATCAGGATCATCATTAGAACCTAATTCTACATTATTTGTAGAGTCAGAATCACAATCGTTGCTACTTTGGTCATTCAAATTATAACATTTTATTGGAGAGACTATTGTACTTGTGTCTGTAAATGTATCTTCTTCCTGTTCATTTAGATTGTAAGATATAAGAGATGTATCACTCTGTGATCGAGACTCTTGTAAAATCGATCGACTATTTTCTGCTGAATTTGCAATATCCAAATGTTGATTGTATATAGCTAGTTCTTCTTCTTGAAAATTAAGCCCAGTATTGACAGAAGTATCTGTAGGTAACATATTCACCATTGGTTCAACCCGAGCTGTAATTGGATTGTTCTCTTTTAACAAGAATGTGGTAATTTTACCGGCAATATCATTCCTATTTATTGATTGAAATAATGGAATCATTACTGTTAAATCCATACTTGGATTTTGTTTTTTTAATTCTAAAAACAACATTTTAGCAGGAGTATCACTAATATCTCTATCCTTTTGACATGATATCTTAATATTCTGAATTTCCAGGTCACTAATGTCAAATTCGGCATCTGTAGCAATTGAATGCCATGAGCTAGTTGCTAATGGTGCATGATTTAACAGATGACCGATACATTTTCTCTTTTCATAGCTTATTTCTCTTAAAAGTTTAACGTTCAGTTTATTCAGCATTAGCACAATATTATTTTTACGATGTTGTTCCAATATCTTAGAAAATTGGGCAACAGTAAATTCAGGTTTTTTGTTCCTTAATAACTCCAAAAAACAGAAACCTGCTTGCCCATTACTTCCAAAATAGCTTTCAAAATATTGAGGACTTTCAATTTCCAGTTTAATTTGTGGGCTATTTTGGGCTTTCTCTGTTAACCGGGTAACATAGTCTGAATCATTAAGTAAGATACAGATTTCCAAAAACAATGATTGATTTGCCAACAGGTCTTCTATGGTTTTATAAGACTCACCTAAAGATAATTGGAAGATTATTATAATTTTTAATGTCAGAGGATAATCAAACTAGAAGACAGCAGTTCTGCATAGACATGCAGAAAAATTCTGAAAACGTTTTTACTAGAAAAAATGTTATGACTACAATGATTACAAGTACAATTGTTATTGTTGTGCAACCTGAGATTGTATAAATTGCTCTCTGATTGTTTGTCAGGAAAGTGTAACCTTTATCATAGCATGTTCCTTCTTTATCACAATCATGAAATTAATCATTAGTCATAAAATTATTACGGTGGCTCATAAGTGACACACCAAAAATGAAAAGTAAGAAATGTAAAATTTATTAAGTGCATTTTCGTAAGTCGCGTCACCACTTATAAGTCAACTTATAAGTCACGTTGCCACTTTTAAGTCACGCCACCACTTTCAACTTATAAGTCATGCTGCCACTTACAAAAATGGTAGCTATGTAAACAAACAAACCACTTCGACAGTAAGCAATTCATGCTATTTCCGCTATTACAAACTTGGGAAACTTAGTAAACGAAATGCCACAATTCGAAAAACTAGTTGTTAATTTAAAGGGTTATAAATATTAAAATAGGATATATCGACTTTAGAGACATCAGTTACTTCTTACTTTACTTATTTCTTCCACAGTCATCCTAGCCTGCGATATAGACCTTTGCTTCTTTAGTATTTCCTGTTATGAACTGCGCTTCTCTCTCTGTCCGCAAAAACAAAGAATTAAACAAATCCGCTTTGTCGATTTCTTCGGTTTTTGTCGGTATTCGTTTGAACTTCAATGCATATGCATTCTTAAAAATCCTAGGATCTTTTTAACTGAAAAATATGACATTTGTTCTTAGGCTGAAATACATAGAGGTTTATTCACGTAGGCTGCAGTCATCCGTAATTTTTATTTTTCATTTTGAGTATGTCACTTATGAGCCACCATAGAGTATAATGAATATTATCACAAAAATACAATGCTTGGTACAATCATACAATCCGTTGCAAAATTTATATCCACTTTAAGATAACCCAATTCTATCCAGTAAGTTCTATAGAATACATCATATTGATAAATATAGTAAATGTTTACCTGGACAGATTTGAAAACTGGCCATATTGTTCTAGTTGTTATTTTTCCTAAAAATAATGATCAATGTATTAACAAAACAAACTCCCAAGTAAGCAACATCATAAACAACTGTTTCGCTAAGAAATATAACGATCAATAATAAATGGTTCACTTAATCTCACTAACAACAGAATCTATTTCATTTATAAATGCTGTACCATTGACTCTTTGAATTCCAAGGAGAAAAACAACTAGATACATTTTAAATCAAAGTGAAAGTATTGAAAGTAGCCTGCCAACCGAGCAAAAGTTAAACATAACACACAAAAATGATTTGCATACACATGTTAAGAAAAGAGACAATGCTAAAGGCTATAGGCATATGTACTGCATTTTTTGCATATGCTGACATCTGATTTATTAAAATCTTATATCCTTCTTATCCATATTTAGTAATTTATTACAAGATATGAATTATCATAATTTTTACATATTTTTTCCTAATTAATAAAATATTTTGTATAAAACTAGGCATTTATACACTTGTTTTGAAAATGACTGAAGTTTCGACCGAACGTTCTATGAAAAGAATGCGTCTTTAAATTACGTTGTTTTTATTTTCATTATATGTTATATGCATTCGCTATAGGCATTCGCTATAGGCATTTTTCTAATTTTTGAAAAAATAATTCCCTTTTAAATATTAATACATTAACTTTGATAACTTCGGCATTTTTAAATCTAGAACAAGATTTAGCTATTTAGCTTTATTAAATTTTCAACTTTATTAAGTTTTTCATGACATTTTGGCTTAATCTAAGAAGTTATGTTATATTTAAAAAACTACGATCTTATTGTGTCCTCCACACCTTTGGTCTGTTAAGCAAACACCAGTTAAAAAGAATATAAAGTGATATTCAACAACAAATCTAAGTAACATAAATTTAAATGGCAGATACACGTATATGTACAGAACAAATTGACTGATATTAACGATTTATACTGCTCTAAATCACCTCCCCTCCTCCCTCCAAGGAAATGTATTCCCAAAAAAATAAATCTCTGCCACAAGCATGCAACCCCAGCAGAGGGGAAAGGACACGATGTAATTTAGTCAAATGAATTCTCAAAATTGGGTCCTGTTCAGGAAGTTCCATTGCAAAAAAACATTCTGGCAAAGTTTTACTTTCATTTTGGTGTATTCATGACATTTCGGTCTTGTTGTATTAATTGTATATTGTAGATTTTCAACTTTAACGAAAAAAAAATTCAAATTGTCTGAATTTTTCGATATTAAAAATTAAGTACATTAGAAGGAGCATCTATAAAGTATGTATGCATAAATTTGCTAATTTCCCCAGTCTTACAATAAATTGGTTCCTTCTTACAGAAGACACCAATCAATTTACAGGATCATAGACCCATCCTTATATTATGTATTGCAACATAAGAAACAAACTTTATCTATTCAGAAATTTGTCAATTCTCATCTGAGAGATACATTCCAACTTTTTTAACTTTCTACAAGGAACCATAAGTATCAACGTCCTTAAGACCTAGTGCTTCGTTTGTACTAAAACCCTAACATGAGAATTGAAAACTTTCTGTAGTATATATCACCATGGGGAAAAACAAATGTATCAAACTTATTGTACTTTACAGCACAGTAGGTTTAGAGTGTCAGTTCTGTAGCCCACAGGACTTGAATGCAGTGTGAGTTCAAACATGAAAGCAAGCTTCACCTGTATAAGGTTTTTGAGTATAGTTTTTAGCTTAGAAGCTGAAAACCATTCTTAAAAAAAACTCCTTCACAGGTACATGATCAAGTCTGATTATATATATTTAAAAATATATTCTAAGCAAGTGACATGCACAGGCTTGGTAGCATAAGAACCGGAATCTGCTTCACCAAAAATAGTCTAAAGGACTCTCTAGATCAATATCTAATACAAAATTGTGTGTTGCATATAAAACCATAAAAGCTATCAAAAACCATGTTATAATGTTGAATAAATGTTGATTATCATTAGGCGAAAATTTCCATGCATAGGTCAAAAGAAGACATTCCATTGGAAAAGAATTGATGTCCCACATCATGTGATGTCAATTTCTACCAATGGAATGTCTTTATTTGATTTTTGCACAGAATTTTCATGGTAATGGAGATCAGCCATAAAATTGTACAGTTATCACACCACGAAAGACCACCAAGTACTGTCTTATATATCTCGTATGTGAAATGTGTAGTACCATATAAAGGTTGATTTCCATTAGTCCATGCAAAAACCTAAAGAAGACTATTCATTGGTAAATATTGCCATCACGTGACCTCAATTTTCTACCAATCGATTGTCTCCTTTTGGCATTTGTACAAAATCTCTCTCTGCCTAACAGAAATCAATGACAATAGTATACAAAGATAACTAAGATAGTATTCAGTTGTTTTTCACATGCTGATTCCAAAAAAATATAAGCTCTTCCCCGACTATCCAAGTGGACAAAATATTGTACAAAATCTACAGTAAAGATGTTAGAACAATGTCTAACATCTTTACTGTGGAATTTGTACTATTGTACTAATACTATGTAGTGTTCATTTAAAATAATACTATTCTAGGCACACTATTTCACAAATATATATCGAGAGTATCCACAATTAACAGGATACATGATAATAGGGATAGAGCATGTAGAAAAAAGAGAATAACAAAGAAAAGAAGTCAACACCTAAACGTCTTTTGATTTTTTTGATTTGTCTTGGATTGAGGACGAGCTTGTAGTTTCATTAAGAGGTTTTTCACAGAATGAGAGATTTTTTACAATTTTACAATATTTCCTATTCATAAAAAAAAAATTATCTTTTTCAAAATAAATTCTTTATAAAATAGTTATCTACAAAAATGGTAAAATCATTTGACTAAAATAAATCTGCAAGGAAGATGTTGTGTCAACAAGGTTACGACTGATTGGTTCCGTGGACTCAGCATCCTTCCCGACAATGATTTTGTCATGTAATATGATGTAACTTTTTAATACAGTGGACTCATTCCTTGAATTACAAGAGAATTGTTACTACATTACCTGAGTTTAAATTACAGGTATTCCACTGAATTTTGATCTCCTGTATAATTATGGTTATGGTTCTCTGATAGCGTGTTATATGAAGTATGACGATGGTTCAAAATAAGTTTAATGTATATAAGATGTTTATGTCGAATAATTAGTACAATGAAACAAGTGGTTGAAATAATAGCAAATAATCACTGTGATGAAATGAAATTTTGACCATAGCTTCAGATTTTGCTCAAAAATCACTCCTCATTTGTGATCATTTGTTCTTATTTCGATCACTGTGACTAATCAATAGCGATAACCATCAATAACCATGTTCAACAACAAAGGCAAACAGGATTCCAAATGCATGTATGATGATCTGTAATTTGCACAGTTACAAGCACTCTCTAATAGAGGAGCCTATGACACCAATAAACAGTGGATAAATCAGATTATTTTTTAATTTACTGTGGAGGAGAGCGACTGTTAAATATAATTACATCAAATATTGTTTCACAACAACAAAAAATTTACACAAATTTTCAGTTCATGAAAACCAACTGCCAAAGAGCAGGTATATGATATGAGATAACCTATGCATAAAACGCATAAAATCTAGTTAATGTTCTCCATCACCTTGTAATATACGGAACAACTCACGGAACTCTCCATTACATCTGCATTCGCCAATTTTATTAAATATTCGTTGAATATAATATGATGGACCACTGCTTGTCCATGCTTCCTTTTCTAAAATAATAATCTTTCTTATCACTGCATATTCTAGTTCTCATTTTTCTTATATTATTATTTCCTTAACCCTATTAACTATGGGCTTTCAACCATGACGGGGGGGGGGGGGGGGGGTGCATGCATAAAGTACCTGCGGCCATTATTTCCCGAACCACTAACGCTTATGACATGAAACTTGATACACTTATAGAACAACTTAATACAAACACTTTGGAAAAAAAATTGACTGGCACCTACTATGACATCATCAATAACATCAAGTTTTTTGTCTGTAGAATGCTGTAAAATGACAACAGCCAATTATTTGCAAACCACTAGCGCATCTGACGTGAAACACTTATAAAACAACTCAATACAAACACTTTGGCATAAAACATTTGAGTTAGTGACGTCATCGGTACCAGTTCATATTTTACATAAAGAAAAACGAAAACAGAAACCGGATTATACCTTAAGCGTATTAATTTTTGTGCATATTTTTATCACAGGTATTTATTTTCAGGTGTGCATATATTCACAAACTTAGCTTTTTTCTTTGATTTCGTGTGTACTAATTTTCGCGAATTTAGAAAAAGATTTTGAAAGAAACATTCATTGTATAATTTACAGAATGAAAATGAAACAAGGATAGTTCATTGCTATACTCTTTATCGCACAAATGAACAGAGGGCAGAACACCAAGTCAACACATTAAACACATTTCTATCTGCTTCCCAGTCTGAATCAAAATATTTGTTCTATGGAATAAAGCTCAAACATTTTAGAATTTGTAAACAAATTTGCATGTACGACAAGCACAAAAATTTAATTTTCGTGAAAAAAGCAGAATTTCACAAAATTTGCGAACATTTATACATGTGAACATTAATACGCCTAAGGTAGAAGTACAAAGCAAATGAGATATGAGTTGTTTTATAAACCTAAATTAGTAAATGTGCTTACCTAAACATTTATAATGCAATAGCAGAGTTTCACTATCATCATCAACATGATCAACGTGATCCAACAATGATGTTTTATTCGGTGAATCTGTTTCTTCTCTCTTCTGACAACATGATCTTACAATAAATATTTTCTGTCTACCTTTCATAGGCTGTGCAATTAAGAATGGTTTGATAATCTTTTCTTTTATGTCTACTAATATCTTATCTCTACAAAAGACATCATTTCCCTCACCACGCGATAATATGCAACAAACAAATCCATTTTGATAGTCATCACCTGCCTGTTGCTCCAAAAGATCTATCATATCTTTATAACTTTTATTTTCATATGGATGTGTACGACATCCCCACTGTTTAAACTTATCATTCAGTAGATCTCTGTCAGCTAATGTCCCTTTTTCATATTTGCTATTTTTGCGGTGATTTCGGATTTTGTATAGAAGGCTTTCATCGAAGGTGGAATTAGAAAATATAACACAATGTGGTCTCTCTACAAAGTAATGAAGTTGGGATCAAAACAAAGCATCAAAATAAGCAACAATACAGAACATTGTTTTTAACTTGGTGAAGTTTGAACTAACACTACACATCCATCCTGCTGGCTGTAGAACCAAGTACAAGTTAGTCATTATTTTGTTAAGAAAATGATGTGCTTATACAAGACTTATTTTCAGGGTTTATGGTATGTGAAAATACTGTTGAAGTTTCTTCTGCAAAAATTGGAATCTGCAAACTTAAATGCAGCAAAATAAATTAGGTATGAATATAGATAAGTGACCATTTTATATATTCATATTTAAGAAACTGATATTCACAAAAACAAATCCATGCAAAATGAAACCAAAAAGTTATTCGCAAAAATAAATCCATGCAAAGATTTTTCACTTTAAGGAACATGAATCTTGTTTTCAAAATAATCACAACAATGAACTGACAATGTGCTAGGAGAGAGTGATACTTCTTATCATAAATAATTGTTCAAAAATATCAAAAATAGAATTAATCAGCATTACATACAGAATCAGACTCACTTATCACTGTAGACAACCTGTCCCAGACCATAGCACTCATAAACTTTATATTCAATCATAGGTAACATGAATTTAATCCTTGAAACTACACAGCAAGACAGAAGTTGAAATAAGAGCAAATAATCACAGTGAATAAGTGCTTTTTTTAGCATAGCTTAAGGCTACCGAGCCCATAGCTATGCCAAAAATCTCTCCTCCACAGTGATTATTTGCTCTTATATCGACCACTGCAGGCATATTAAAATTTACCTGATGCAGATCTTTCTCGCACACCCTGAGCATTGTCTTCATAATATGTCCGTTTGATGACATCAGGAGGTTTGTCTTGTTTTAATTTCCCTTCCATGCTACGGTTGCATGTTGTAGTTACAGTTGTGCCAGTAATTTCCTTTGTCAACAAAGATTCTGATTTATCTTGGCTTATACTGTTAACTTTCTCTTCCTCAATATGCACAGTAGCTACAGCTTTTTGATGGTCCAAAATGTATAGGGGAGGTAAATCAGAAACTATATCAGGAGGGTTCCTTTTAGTTATATCAGGTATTTTGTTGATATCTACTGGTATATCAACAATTTGCTTCCCTTGTATCTCATCCTCCTTTGCCTTCAGTAGTACTTCCTTAGATTCTAAATGTTTACCTATTGTTTCTGTGTTTTCACTAACAGGTTCTTGGACTATAGCTTCTGAATCTACCACATATTCGTCAGTAATAAGTTCTTGGCTTGGACTTGTTACGTATTCCCCAGTAAGAGATTCTTGGCTTGATATTACAGCTTCTGCACTTGTTATGTTTTCTATGGTAGCAGGTTCTTGGTTTAGAATTGCTGCTTCTTCCCTTGTTATGTTTTCTACAGTAGCAGGTTCTTGGCTTGTTATTGCAGCTTCTGCACTTGTCATGTTTTCTACGGTAGC
>JAULBZ010001372.1:0-22555 GCA_032360805.1 Neoturris breviconis | reverse complement strand
CCCCCCCCCCCCCCCCCCCCCCCCCCCCCCCCCCCCCCCCCCCCCCCCCCCCCCCCCCCCCCCCCCCCCCCCCCAATGTACCACACTCCAATAACTTTCGTATTGTATTCAATCACGAACTACTGTGTATTACTCACTAGTCTTTCGTGCTTCCAATAGACACGTGACGTTTGTTCAATTTAAAAAATACGTTATTTGGACGTATCTTTACGTTGAAAATACGTCACGTGCCCGCAGGTCTGTATGCTGAATCCATATGCGAATTATACGATGCCATAAATGACTTATATGATGTCATACGATAACCTTGAAAAGACGTCTATTGTAACTTTGGAACTTTAAAACGACGTCTTTTACACCTTGACAAGACGTCACAGGCGGCTGGCAGGATACAGGATGCGGTATGCAGTATGCAGTATACACAATTCGTGCAGGGAGTGTGAAGCAGTCTTTCAAATTGTGTGGTAGTTGAAATTAATTCATCATGAAAACTATATTCTCTGAGCACGCCGCGTCTTTTTGACATTGATTATACGATGTTTGCTACAAAGTTGAATATTTATGAGAACGTTTGATCAACGTCGTATTGATGGTTTTTATCTGCTCAATGTACTGATTGGAAGGAGATCAAATATTTAAAATGTTACCATACGATGTCCATACACTTACAAAATACCCTGCCGGCACATGACCTCTGATCAACGTTGAAGCAACGACGAAACGACGTCACGACCTTGTTTCGACGTTGATCCGACATTGTGTGCCCGCTATTAGAATATAATTTTATGTTATTATATCCCAGTGGGCAAAATCACTGGGATGCTTCGACTGAAAGATTTCTTCAAATTTAGTAATCTTTCTTCATAATGAGAATAAAATGCCCATGAAAATGCTTTCCATAAATTTGTTTACCGTATTTCCTCGTTTTAGCACCCCGGCTAAGTGGGGGGGGCGCGCTTATTTAAAAAAGTAAAGAATTGAGGGCGCGCTTATATAAACTCGTGCATGTTTGAAAAAGATAAAATCATAAATCGAAGGAAAACAAATATATTTTACTATTTTTACAATAATCAAGGAACCTCCATGCCAATATTTCAACTATATCCTATTCACTTATTTACTTTTCATTTCCGCAACAAGGGGACAAGACCAAAGGTAAAATCATTAAAATAAGATGTAAAAGTAATTAATAAAAAGATAATAATAATCAAAGGAGCAAACTCATTAAAGTCACAAAATCACCCTATTTTGATCAAAATTCCAAATAAATGACATGAAAGCTTGTAATGTCAGTAACACATTCTGAAAATTTCATTCTTCAAAGACAACTATTAGTGGAGATACAAGTGATTAGAGTTTTGTATTTTTTATGCTAACTGTGTGGCAGCCATATCGTTTTGCCAAACTTCATCTCGTTTCTGCATGATTACATAAATTTGTGGCCAGGTTTTGATAACTTCCTGTTATTTATAAATGCTGAAGTTTTCAGAGTGTAATCAACAATAGTGAACTTGATAGAGATTTTAAAATTTTGACAAAATAGGGTGATTATGCGACCTTAAGCAAGAAAAGTATCCTTTGACAATCTTCAACTAACAATGCGACCTACGGTTATTCCCTAAGTCTACTTCCAAATTTCTTCATGAGTGAGGCAGCCTTTACATGGATTCCTAAATGAGTTTCATCTTAACTGTTCTTGCATTTGATTGGTTTCTTCGTACTGATGGAACGAATCAATTGCAAATTCGTTTAGGGTGAAACTTATTTAGATCTATGTAAAGGCTACCTAAGCCAATAAAAATATTCTGTCAGCATTTCCATTTGTACGGGCGGCCTACGGGCAGAGATGATTGCTGGCGAAAGGTTCCCAGTGAAAGATCCGGTATTGCAAAAGAAGGATATTTGACATAGTTTGACATAGCAAAAATTGTTTCATGGCAGCTAAAGAGAAATAGAGCTAGCTATGACAAAAGAAAATTCGACAGAGATTTCTTAGGGATATTCCGGCCTATGGTTATCACAGGGAAAGTTATAAAAAACTTCATGAAAGTTTTGTTTGACAGTGCCAGGTGTGCTTAATACTGGAAGCTTTCTTATGTGTATCTAGCTCGATATTACCAATAAGGCACTTGGAAACAGTTCCCAACCAAGGCCTCAACAATTATTGATACGAGCAATGATTTATACTCAGGGTACAGAAGTTGTAAATTAGTAACCAATGGTCCATATTTATTATTTTTCTCTGCAACTTTGTTCGTCACATCTACGTCAGCGGGATAACTTATTTCAACAATACTACATGTTTTCTCCTTTAAGTCCCTCATTACAATGTCTGGTTTATTATGAGATACTTTAGTCGAGGTTTTTACTGAAACGTTCCACCAATACTCATTAACTTCTTCTGATATTATTTGTGCATCGCAGTATGAACGGGGTAAATTTTATGAGGTGGTATAGTTATTTCATAAACTACATAACCTATTAAATAACCTGCAAATCCCCCCATTGCATGATATTAATCCGTGTATGTATGAGAGATCTTGTACATGTTGTTGAATAGCGTTTACCATGCTTTCATAATGGGAAGCCATGTATTTATCTATGTGCTTAGGGTGTGGTCAATATATTGCTAGTTTTAGGACAACATATTCATGCATTGACTTTTCTTGGTATATTTTGGTGCATTCTTTAATATAGATCTTTTTGTATTCACATGGCTGTGCCGTAACCACGATTTTCGTATTAGGGGAGAAGGGGGGGTTTGTTAATACAACTTTCCTGACATGCAATTCCCACTACCAGCTGCGGGTCTTGAAGGAGCTGTGAGTACCTCAAGTGGGGTCAGAGGGGACGATTTTGTAATTTGAAGGTGTGCGATGGTCTAAATATCAGCAAGATTGAATTTTTGATCTTTTTAAATGATATTTTAAACTTACAAATGTAAAATAATGATAACACATGTGTTTATTCATATATTTCTTTTTCTAGAAAATATATTGGGGGAGGGGTCATGCCCCCCGCCCCTCCCCTTTGGTAGTTACAGCACTGCATAGTGAGGTTTCAGTTATTTCATCATTGGTTAAGTTTGCACTTTCTATTAACTCTTTGTCCATTCTCAGTATACCATTGGTTTCGTATTTGCAAACACATTCCAAATATGGGTTACCGGTCTTATTTACTAATAAACGATTCTTAATAGCTATGATATGTGTGTCAAAAGTGTTTTTAATATAAAAGTATATTAATAAAATATATATATTAATAAAAGTATTTTTAACCTCTACCTCCAAACTTATGAGGAATGTATAGTTGATGGACGTCAGCTTTTGGGGGGAAGTGGTCGGTTGTTGTAAGAATCATAGCTTAGGATCTTATGTCTTTTTGCAAATTCGACAAATTCTTTTGGAACTAGCAGCCTAGTTCTTAGGCTCTTATAACAAATCTGAAATTTCGTTCCGCTCATCTTACTAGTAAAGATTAAAGGCTTATTGTCAAAGTTGAAATTCCGAATTTTTTGCACGGATTTTCCTTATTACCAAATATTAATAAATATGTAAGTATATAAATAAATATAGATATTTATACTACACAATTATTATATGTATCGCATACTTTTTGAACATTTATTTGTGAAGATATGATTAGATAGTGTAAATAAAGCTTAAGCAGTTAATTAAACTGTTCTTTGTTCCAAAACTGATTCGTCTTGCAAAATATTGAAAGAGAAACCCAAAAGCCCTTATACGTAGCTACATTCAAGAAACATTTTAAAAATTTATAACTAAAAAAAACTTCACATGTCGAAATGTTGTGGTTGGAATTTTAAAACATTTATTCAAATGTTTAATTTAACATCATTACCAGATCTTTTTCTTATTCATAATTGATAATGAAAGATAGAGAGATTGGATACGAAGTTTATTGAAAAATATTCAAAAATATTAATAATATAAGCAAATCGTTTTTATAACATGTTTTTTTTCAACTTCTTTAAAAGTCTATGTTTTTCGATTTATTTAATAAACTGTGTTCTTCTTTATGAAATAAATTAATTAATCAGTACTGACTTTGTAGCTTTTCTCGTGTTTAACAGTGTTTTTTAAAAGAAGTAACGTTTCTGATTTACACAAGAAGAAGAAACATTTTACAGTAACCATTTTATACATAGTTTTTAAGGAATCATTTCATTGAACGTAAGTTTGTTTCATAAAGCTTTTTTAGGCGTTGCGATACGTTTCGTACTCGATATATGCGCGTTTTAGTTTTATGCGTGTTTGGTATGGATATTTTTTCTTTGTTGTTATGTCTCTCATCTCCACCTCCACAATTGTCTAATAGATTCTTAATCTGATAAGATGTTATACGGTACCAACGTAACAAAAACACATGGTGGAGTGTTAGCCTGTATATATCTGCCGGACATCACCTGTGGGGGAGTGTTTTTTAGCATAGTGTTCAGCTTTACTCATTCTCCACAGAAGAGAAAATAGCGTGCCGGTACGTAGCTGAACACTATACTAAAAAATAAACACTCCTCCACGCGTGTTTCCGGCAGTTATATTCAGGCTTGTGAAGTATTAGCTACGGCTACAGATATTTAAATTATAATAAAGCTTTTCACAAATGATGAACACGAGGCTTTTCTTGTTCAAAGTATAAACTTGTTGCAATGCAATAAGTTATTACATTGCAACAAGTTTGTACTTTGTCAATATTGGGACAGCTTTCTTTCTGATGATGAAGAACGAAAAATAAGTTGAGTAAACAACTAGGCGTTCATTTTTACGATGGCATGACGTTGTTTTGTACGTTCACTAAAACTTCCCAGTGGACACAAAAGGAAGTTAGATCAGGGGGTAATGATAATAAAAATGATTAATATTTCTTTCTCAGAATTTTTTATAATGTAACTCCCGTAAATATTAATCTTAAAAGAACATTTGTATGGTAAAATTGAGAATATCAGGGGGTCGAGATAGTAGCAAAAATAGTTTTTAAAGGTTGGTTTTCACAAGGCAAAAAGGTTCGTGTGACGTCCATTTCTACCAATGGAATATTTTCTTTGGCTTTCGCACAAACGTTTTCACCTAGTGAAATTCAACGTCAAATCAAAGCAAGGAAGTATCGATCAATGCAGTTACAACCCAAACGCTTCTTTTTTGTTAGCTTCTACAATTTTTGAGTAGGTCTTCATATTCAGATCGTGTTTACCTCTTACCCCAAGCAAAAAACATTTATTTCATTTTTGTAATGTTTCCAAGCTTGTTAAAAAATTCGATATATGTTATGTAATTTTGATCCATTTACCCGCAAATACAAAGTGGCCATTTGCGTCATTTTAACACTCTCCTCCTCATTTTAACGCTCTCTTTCTGCTGTATTTATAATATAACAGCCATTATTTCGTTTCATTTTTAGGGGTTTATAATAGCAAATAAGCCAATGTTAAGAACTACAGTTTTTTAACTCTTTAAGATCATTTCCGGTGTAGTAACTTCAACTCTTTAACCCTATTTGTATTGGGCTTTTTAGGGCTCTGAGAATCTGGGAGAGGGGGGGACATTGTGATAGAACCAAGCTGTAGTGTTAAAACTTTCCAGGAAATTGAATCAACCCATAATAAACATTTTTGCATAATTATTTTTGTGATGACGTCATTCCTTATACTGACATCATCAAGGGAAAACAGGTGGACAAAAAAACCTTTTTATAGGTAAAAATTTTTTTGGTCTCCATAATTAGCTAAAATGTTTTTCAAGCAAAAATAAGTGTTTTTTTGTTGTTTTTTCAAAAATATTCTTTACCACCTGTCAAAAAATTGATTACTAAGGGAAAATTATCCCTAGTTACAAAAAAAAAAAAAAAAATCAAAATAATCCTAGATAAATTAAGTCCCGAAATCTCTAGTCGTGATAGGAAGGGCACAATGTGCCCCCTCCCCCCAGTAGAAATAGGGTTAAGATCATTTCCTGTGTAGTAACTTCAACTCTTCAAAATCATTTCCTGTGTAGTAACTTCCTACAGTGGTTAGTGGCAAGAGCGAAGATGCAAATTGAGGGGGAAAGCTGGCGAAGCAAAGTTTTGGAAAATATTATCCGTATTTATCGGGGATAACAGAATTTACTTTGATTTTCCCTTCGTTTGCCGTAGCATTGGTTCACCCTTCTACGTTGTTAGGATAAACTTTTCTAAAAACGCAAAACGGAGGGTGAAAATGGTCTTTCATATTTTTTTCAGCTATGCGATTTTGCTTTCCGTTTTGTGGGGAGTAATATACTGCAATTTATTATGGGCAATTTATTGTATATCTTTTTTTATCGTATAACTCCTGAAATATTAGATTTAATAAAAAAAATTATATGGCAAGTTTCGAACTTAAGGGGGTAAATACCATCACAAAAGTGTTGCCACCATCTGCCAACGTTTTTGCTGTCTGTGAAAGAAATTGCTGAAAGCAACATTTAAGGCTATTTCATGTTATTTGTAAACCGCTCTATGAATTTAACAATCTTGGAGACGTTTATTTTGAAAGTAGAACTATTTGTTTCATTTCGCATGATAACTGCTATATAGAGTAGTATCTCTGTTTTACACAAAAGAAAACATATATAGCACCTTATTTGAAGTAATCCTTATCTTGTTTTTTGCGGCGAAATTTTCGTCTAGTGAAAATCAACTAATTGTTGACACGACATGAAAAATACGTTGCAATGTGGCATAGAAGTCTAAAAGTCATTCGTAAAAACCCTTTATTTCTCTCTTGGGATTAGAGCATTACAAAGACTCGCTGTAGTTAACCAAGGAAGTTGATATCTCCATCATTTTGATATCTCATACATAACTGATTGTTCCAGAGGATAAATCTCCCCTAAATCTAGCTGGTTACACTGGATATGGAATCCCGTAGCTTGACTCTCCTGTATTGAAATATGTACACAGTCACAGCCAGCGCGAAAAACCTGAATACCCATGGCAATACACAGTCCGGATACGGAGTTGTACAGATTCCGTATTCAGTAGTCTCTCACGCTGTAATCGATAGTCTTTAAAGCAATTCCATTTAAAGTTTTTACTATGTGTATAGTACTACATTACATGCTAAAATCTAATATATTATATTAATATTACAACTTCGTTCCCAGGGCTCCTTGCTTTTTCGAAATACGGAAATCTTCCGTATTTTGGAAAAGGTAAGAAGCTCTGGGAACGAGGTTGAGTAATATTTCTTCTTGATAAATCATTTATAACCAGTGAGCAAAGACTTGTTCAAAGTTCTAAATAAAGACGCTAAAACCACGTTTTCAACTTACTTTAACCTTTAAGCCCATTGAGTAACGCCTCTCTCTGCTTTTAATGAGTAAATTGTTTTTATGGCCATCTGGTTCGTTACTGAGAATGGAAACATAAAAATAGTAAATTTGTCTTGATAGCACTAATTAGTGTACCCAGTAGGCAAAAACTTGTTCAAAGTCCGCAGTAGAGATGCTAGAACAACGTCAAACGACGTTGTTCTTAGCGTCTTTACTGCGGACTTTGAACAAGTTTTTCTCCACCACTTGGATGTATCTTACAAATCTCAACGTTTTGAAAAGAATAACATTAGCCTGTCACGACATCTAAAAATCAAAAAGACGTCTTTAAAAGCACCCACTGGGTTAACAAAACAATGAGCACAGACATCAGATCAAGGTTAAAACGATGTCGTGTCCCTGTTGTGTATGGGATAAGAAAACATTTTCTATTGAGAGTTGTTTCGTGGTCATTTAGAAGTATTGTGTACGGTGCGCGGTTGGGAATATCGTGCCCATACATGCTGCTTATGTTTGCAGTTGGTGTAACAAACCAAGATGACAAACCGTCAGTAAAATAGACGAAATTTATTTTTGTCATGAACTCCGATTCACAAACGCCACGAAGGTTTTTCCGATTTTGACTTTCAATCAGGGTACCGTCGGCTTATCTGGCCGAACGATATACTACGAATTCACAATGTTTCCTTTATTTTTTGCAACATGGAGGATTCCAGTGGATTTGTGAGATAGATTTGTCTAAACTTCTGAACTAAGAAATGCTAGTATCCCAGTGGGGCAAAAACTTGTTCAAATTCAGCAGTAAAGACGCTTAGCGAGTTTTTACCAACTGAGATAAAATTTTTACCAATAGTCGGGTTGCCTACCCTCACTAACCAATTACATGCTCATTGATGATATTTCGTTGCCTTTTTTCCTGGGTTATCTACACATAGACACAAGGGTACACACACACTTTAAGACTGTCACCTCTAATCTGGGCACTAGTTTTTACTTTCGATATATTTTCTGTGCGTACATCAGCTGGTAAGTAAAATGGTATATGTTGAGTTTCACGACGGTAACTTTATTCAATGAAATCTATTCGAAAAATTGAATATTCAAACGAATATAGGTGAAAATAATATCTCTGGATATATTATATTATATTTTTTCATCATATATTTTCCAATTTATAAAAGTGAATATCACAGGATGAAGAAGAAAAAATAGAAAGAACCATGTGTTTTCTTTTTTTCATTTATTTTGTATATATAATAGTTCTCTCACTTTAAAAGTAAAACACGCTCCAATGAAAGTAAAACACTTTTTCCTAATGTCTATTGATATCGTTCATTCCTTATTTTCCGTTAGTAGATTCCGACTTTTCGGATTGATTGGATGAAGTTTCAGATAAGTAATAGATTGACGCAGTTCGGTTATTGTATGCTCTTTGATTTGCATACCCAGTGATCACGCGAGGTCTTATTAACGTCGAAAAAACGTGTTTTTGACGTCGCGATGTCAAGAAGACCTCTTTTTGACGTTGATAAGACGCCGTGTGCCAGTAGGGTATTACGGACAGCCGGATACAAGTCCATATATAGAAACAGTTTGTATATGGAGGTATCTATTATCATATTCACTATTCCTTCGCGCGCAGATTTTGTTGATTATTTGCTAATTTTGGTGCAAACGGCGTCGAATAAACGTCAAGACGACATCACTATTTTAGCTGTGGTTCATATCAGTACTTAATACAGTATGGATAGTAATTCCATTGATTGAATCCAAAGTACAGTAGGACAAAGCAAATGCGACGACGCTTAATAATGACGTGTGTGTGTCTATGATGTCGGTAAAGTGTATACATTAGACTAACTTATTGTCCCGTGACATCTAATAAACCTATTCACAATGCATAAAAACGAGGTGTTTGTTGCTAAAAGTAGTATGGCACAAAAGTACGGCACAAAATGACTTTTAATTTATAGGCAGTGATGATGGTTTTTTAACTGGAAAGCTTTTGCTTCAATTTTATATACTTTACTCATTCTTACTGTTTTTATTGATAACTTATGGCGAAACTATATAATACTTATAAAAGTTTAATTAGCTACACTTTTCAATTGCAATTTTTCAATTTTAGTTTTACGTTTAGAGCTTTGCCATACGGAAGTTCTCAAACTTTTTCTTAGAATCGTATGGCTGCAAGTCTAAAAAAAGAAAAATGAAACAGGATAAATGTAGCTATTCCGAAATATTTTGTGTTGCTTGGTTTTGTATACAGAATATTACAAATAGTGATATATATTTCATAGTAATCACATATCATCTTTTTTTGGGAGGAAAAAAAACGTGCTTTTTTAAGGCTTAAAATGTGCTTAACATGTTTTTAACAATATCTCTTTTTGACCCATGCAGGGACGATAAGCTTGTTGGACGATGAGTTAAAGGGATGTTTGAAAACATCTAGTTTGTCGATCGGATATAGACGTTGTTAATGTTGTTGAATTTGATGATACAGAAATTATATTTCCGTGATCTATTTTGTAACAATAAAGAAACATTTTATATCAACAACAAAAAGAAGTCCTTGTGGACTCAAAGCCTTAAAATGTTCTTAGCATGTTCTTAATTTTTTAGAATAATTAAGCCATATGTTTTATAAACTATGTTCTTACATGACTATGACTATGGTTCTTACAAAAAACGTGTAATCGGCCAATATATTCATACGTATTTGCCGCATGTCGTCAATTATATAATAACATCAAGATATAAGCGATATAATAACATAAAATTAATTTTTAAAATTTTCACTCTATCGAACGCTGTTGAGGAGATGAGAAACCGAGGAAGAATTCATAAATGACAGTGTCTGTTTAAAGCGCATGCGCTGAACCTCACTTTCACAAACGTCCAAAAAACTGTGGGAATCCTATGGGAATCCTATGGGAATCCTTAAACCAAATGGAAATCACTATTTATTCTCGACATGTAAAGTATTATACCGGGTTGCAATAAGTAAGGTATTACACCGGGATGTATTAAGTGAGGTATTACACCGGGATATATAATAAGTAAGGTATTACAGTAAGTAAGATATTACACCGGGATATAATAAGTAAGTTATTACACCGGGATATAATAAGTAAGGTATTAAACCGGGATATAATAAGTAAGGTTTTACACCGGGATATAATAAGTAAGGGATTACACCGGGATATAATAAATGTAGTGCACATTGTTTTTGTAAGAAACAGCTTTATAAGACACAGTAATGAATTTTGGCAACAAAAAAACACAGTCCCAGAATATGTCATTTCTATTATATTTCCTTTCAAAAGTAAATATACATCGAAACGTTCAGGTGTCAAGCAACTTTTATTGCTAAAATTTCAGTTTGTACTAACTTTCAGTACTGGGACCTCACCTTAGTTGCTTACTTAAAAAAGAATGATGAATGAGATAGGCAACCCGAATATTAGAAAAGCTACAAGAACGTAAAGAAAATAATCAGTACATCATCAGCAAGTAAGTTTAAAACTTTATCTTGTTACCCACGACCAAACGTGAGTTGCATCGTTGTGCCTATACTTGAAAGAAAGCGTGTAACTGAGAACTTTTAATAGGTAGATGAAACTGTGAGAAGCTCATCAGTAGTTGAGCTAGCCAATGTCATAAACGATCTTGGTCGAGGTATGGCTCGTACCGACCTTGTTCGCTTAGTCGTTCACGCTGAACAACACAGGCTTTCTCAGAAACTGCAATCTAGTAATGGTGATCTCGCTGAGCACAGTATATAAATAATCCTTGATAAAGAGTAAGCACAGAGGAATGGCAAGCAATTCTTAGTAGACGATTCTCCTTAAAAAATGTAGTAGATTCAGGGGTAGTGGGCAGTAGAAACATTATTAGTGCTCTAAAGAACAAAAGCTAGTGCACACAAGACGTTAAGTTTAACGCGCACTAGCTTTTATCGTTAGTGCGCATTAGAAGATTAATAGTGCGCGCAAGATGTTTTTGTTTAGTTCGCATTAAGAATATTCTAGTGCGCACTAAAAATTGGAGTTTCCCTGTATGTCTTTATGTTAGTGAAATTACTAGTGCGCAATACTGTCTTTAATAGTGCGCACTAATAAAATATCTATCGCGCATTAGTGAAATATCTAGTGAGCAGTAACGGCTAAGCTGTTGCGCAGTAGTGAAATGACCAGTGCGCAGTAGTGAAATGAATATAGCATAGTAGCAAAATTTCTAGTCTGCAGTAGAAACATATGTAGAGCGCACTAGCCATTTTACTAGTGCACACTAGGAACAAGCTTAAACAACAGAATTCGCTGAGTTTGGAAAATCCTAAGTCTACTCGATAAATTTCTAGGGACTTCTCGTGGTCATTTTCGGCGCTTTTGTTTTACTTGCGGTGTGCATTGTTCACCGAAATTTGTAAAATGTCTCTTATGTTATGTCCAAGATTGTCTGAGAAAACAATTTTTTGCCGGATTATGCTCAAAATACACATATGATTGATACTTTCGATTATTACGAGAAAGATTCGATTTCCTGGATTTCTGACTCCCTAGAATGTCTTCGTATTGTTTGTAAGTTCATATTTGCACTTTTTGTAAATGCCAAATTCTCAAAATTATGATGGAGATCTAGATTTTTTAATCCTAAATTGGAAAACGGCTTGCCGAGATTTATAAAATGTTATTTTATGTCCAAGATTGTATGTGTTAATAATACATACTACATACTGTGTATCAACCTTTTCAACAATTTGATAATTTCTAGGTGATATTTAGGTTGCGTGCATGAAATACACTTATTCATAACTGCATAACTGTAGAACTTCTCATAATGCAATAACTGCAGTGTCTTGTACAAAAAGAAAGTTATTCCATTGCAACAAGTTATACTCTGAGCGGCCAACATTTCGTGTTCATGTATATGTGAATGGGTCTAATACAGGAAAAATAAATGAACAAATTGGCAAAAACTCACAGCACTGATTCCAATTGAAGACACTATTTTCAAAACAACGCATGGAAAACCTAGAACCAAACTTATTCTCAAGACAGTTTTGAGCAAGTCTTCCTTAAGTGAATTACTTTAGACGTAGCTATACGTTTAGACTAGCGGGCCGTCGTTATAAAATTTTCACTTAGTATAGTGACCACTAATGTTTAAATTTATACTTGAAAGAATCTTCCCATTTTCACTACGACACTACCGATTCCCCGATTATTCCCGACATCTTTCCTGTTTTCTGGATTTAGCCTGCTAATGACTATAAACTAGTCTACTATTTTTTTTCTAAGCATCAGGATATTTTAACTGAGGCTCGGTGATGCTTAATTTCAAACTGCGATTCTCCATATTTCTATGGGTATCATCCCTAAATAAATATCCTTAATGAACGTTTTTAAACATGCTCTTTCTTTCTATTACGCGATTGGATTTTTGTAAAACTTTATATTTTCTTGGATATTGATAATAAGAGGACCTTTCAGCCTGGTAATGCTTAGAAAGTTGATACTTATAAAATAAAAATCGTGTAAACTAAAAAAAAACCTCCCTACTTAAAGTTATATGACATTAAGAGAGAAACATATTTGTGAGCTCTAAGCTAGAAAGGATGGAGGATAAAATATTTTTTTCCTTGTTATTTAACTATTAGTATGTTTTGGAAATAACCAAAACTACAAAAAGAATTTAATTATTTTTATCATATTTAATTAGAAAACAATTATTTTTATCACATCAAGTTCGTCGATAAAACTTCAACCTTGTTGTTAAGTATTTCGTTTATTTTTTAAAGGAGCGGTAAAAAACTTTCGGAATAAAAATTGACAAAAGTATAATACATAAAATGGAAATCCTTAATTTCCTCGTGATGTGTAATTAACGAAGAGAAGGCGTCGCATTGACAACTATAGAGGTTAACAATTAATACAGAGAATTGCCCTCTTTTGCATCCAGGCCAAACTTAAATCCATAATTTGAGGGTTTGCTTTCTTTTTTCTAGATTAAGATTTAAAGTGAAAGGCGCCAGCCAATAAGTCCGCCTACAATATCACACTTTCGCGGAATTTGTCCAAAAAAGACTGAATTAAGAATTAACGTAGCCTTAACTACTCTTACTGGAGATTTGAAAAATTAACCAACAAAAATAAATTAGCAGCAAAAAGGCTTTATTACTCAAGAATGGGAGGAGCTAGAAATATGCGGTTCACCTACATGGCGTCAAAATTGTACTAGTAGCAGCGATTTTCGAGTTAAGGCATTACAAAGGAGGTGCGGTAAAAACGTCAGTTAAAGCTGATGTGAGTTGATATGGCTCGAACTTTAAGTCTAGCTATTAATTGATCTTTCCAGAAATGACGTATGACGCATAATCATGACGTCATTCGTTAATTTAATCTCATTCTGATGTTAATTTTTTATAAAAATCGCAAGAAACTTGAAATTCTTGAAAGAAAAAGAAAATGATTCTCGAAATTAAGAATTGGTATTACTTGAAAACGAGGCAGAGTATGGTAAATGCGAATGTTATAAGGATTTTACATTTTATCAAAAAGAAAAAGAGTTTTTTTATGGATTGTGAAAATGTCCGTATAAAGGTAATTTTTAGTGTAGGATGTTCATTTTTCATAAAAAATAAGTGGATATCATTTCTGCATAATTAAGTAATTCGGGAAAGGTCTATTATCTAAAGACACACTGGAACATTCTAAGTGCCTAGAAATCATCTGATGTTATTTCAATGTATAATTCATAGCTCATATATGTGATTTTAATATATTATTTATAGCTCATTTGATATTTACAAAGTTTGAATGACGATCTGAATGAATTTTAAAGAAATATCAAACACTCGTTAAACTTTGCTTGAATTTTTATTTAATAACTTTTACCGCTTGCTGAAATATTCTTTATGTTTTATGTTCGTTTTTAAGTAAAGAATAAATATAATTACAACTATGAAGGATTCTTACGTAGCTAGAGATGGTCAACCTGCGGGAACATAAAGTCAAATTAACATCTCAACGGCACTTGAACGCTGATTTGACGTTGATCCGACCTCGTGTGCCCACTAGTCAATCCTTAGAAAGTGAAGATTGTATAAGGTTAGCAATGATTGTACGAGTTACGCTTGGTAAGACTTTTTAATTTTGTTGAACCTAATTTCTAGTTCTGTTCTTCAAAAATGTGCTGTTAGACTTTTGTCTTTTGAATCTCAAACAACATCCTCAGGCAATATGTATGCTAATCTTTTTGGTTTTCATAAGCTATTTCATAATGAAAGATGTTCAAAATACATATGCGGTTACTTCACTTTACCAATTTTCATGACAACTAGTCTATTCAATTTAATTTACCTATCGTCAATTCTGTAATTTTTGGAAAAAAATATATACTAATTTTTCCTTGGGATAGGATACACATAAACTAATGTCATAACGTGTCTTTTGGTTTAAAGAGCGATCAGAAAAAGTGTTTCATTACTTTGTATTAGTGTTCTCTATTTACCTGTTAGGAACCTTTTAAATATTTCGCCGTAAAACCATCTTTTTGGGTAAAAATTGACAACTAATTCAACGAATTCACACAGAATCGTGTTAGATCAATGAGCTTGCGAAGGATCGAAGAAACCAATCCATCGCAAGATCATTGACTCGGTACTCTTCTCTGTAGATTTTATTTTCTCAGCATTCTTGATATCATTATAAAATTTTGACTTGTTTTCTTTTAGTATATACCTTTTCACCAAATAATGAAAACGAGGCGTTTGTTGCTCATAGTAGAACTTTTTGCAATACATGGACTGCACAAAAAAGATGTTATTGCATTTTAACAAGTTCACTTTGAGCAACAAACATCTCTTTGTCATCATTTTTGAAAATGTCTATTATATACGGAGGATTTTTGTGAATAGAAGGTAATGATAGAGTAACGTTTATAATTTTCAATCGCATTCCCAGCCGGCAAAAACCTGTTCAAAGTCAGTAAAATAACGTTAGAACAACGTTCTGTGAACGTTGTTCTAACGTTATTTTGCTGAATTTGAACAAGTCTTTGCCGGCTGGGTTACTTTATCCTTCATTAGTGTGCCCACCATACTATTAGATTTCCATAAGGTATTTTTGGAATCATTTCATAATTTTTAAAAGATCTACTTAGCAGACGTTTGCCACACAGTTGATACGACAGCATATGCCACACTCAGTAGTAAATCAATAGTAAATGACATATTCAACAGTAAATGACGCAAAACAACCAGCAAATGACGCAACTTAACAATAAATGTCGCAAAACAACCAGTAAATGACGCAACTTAACAATAAATGTCGCAAAATTAATACTAAATATCGCTAGGCCAAAAAAATATATTGCTTTGGTAAACGACACAAATAGCACTAATTAACACAACAACATTTAAAACTAACACGAAATGACACAAATAAAACTAAATTAATTGGAGACCAAGAACCTGACCGGCTAGCACATATAACACCCTCTCATTATTTATTCACGATATTTGTAAAACACAAGAATCAGGGCTTCAATTGCTTCAATTCCTTCTTCATTATACCTGCGCCAAAAGGTATCAAGGGACCTATTATAAAGCTAAATCTCTTATAACATTCAACTGCGTGACATTTACTGTTGCGTGTTACATTTGCGACATTTTCTGTTGACTTACAACATTCAACTTTACGACATCAACTATTGCGTTTTGATATTACTGTGACATTTAGTGTTGCATTTGAGACATGTAGTGTTAAGTTTACTGTCGTAGCACCCACACATTGATTACAGAAAATATTTCAATCACCCATGTCTTTACTTAATATTCGTCTTTTTGATGAACGTTAAAGAAAGGTCTTTCTTTAGTAGGTCCTATAACGTGATGGTGTAACCTGTATTTATTGGCAAACTCTATACCGACATGCGACAACTAATGAACGTCAAAACAACGTGCTTTTGACGTCAAAACAACGTCTTTTTTAAGTTCATTAGTCGTCGCGTGCTCGTTGTGTTCAAAATATGAAAGGATTTTTTATAAATGATTAATTAAGTTAGTATCAAATATATCAAATCTGAACTGAAAGTCTGGATCAAATTTTAATGGTTACTTAAATTGTAAATATTGTACTAGCTACTACTTACTAAATAAAACATAACAAAAGAACTCATTGCTGACCCCCGTATTTTCAATAGATTAATAGCCATTATTTTGATATTTTTCACATGTTAACCGGGGTAAAAATGCCAACAGCATTTTTTTTTTATTTTTATTCTGTTTTTGATAATATCACCATCTTATTTACATTAAGGAAAAATTATGCCCTGCCGGCAAACGACGTCTTAACAACGTCAAAACGACATCGCAACGGCGTTTTAACGTTATTACGACATTATTACGACAACATATACCCACTGGGTATCGAAAACATAAACAACAGAAAGTCATCCAATAGATTTTTTCCCAAATGATGAAAACGAAGCGTTGCTCCCAGTAGAACTTGTTACAATGCAAAAACTTCCATTTTGTGCAGTTCTCTAGTCTAGAATAGAATAGCTAAGTAGTTTTTTATTTTAATAAGCTTTTATAATCGCATGGAGGGCATATAACTTGCACGGACTAAACGTTTGGTATACATTTGCACAGACTTGTATACACGGGTTTTTTTTCATAAGAATATAGTTTATAAGAACATAAGGCTTAAATATGCTAAATATTTAATAACATGATAAGGGCTCTGAGAATCTGGGGGGGGAGGGGGTGGGCACGATAGAACCATGCTGTAGTGTTAAAACTTTCCAGAAAGTTGCGTCAATCCATAATAAACATTTTTGCATAATTATCTTTGTGATGACGCCATTTCTTATGATGACGTCATCAAGGAAAAACAGGCGAGCAAGGTAAATTTGTTTTTGGTCTCCATAATTGGTCAGAATGTTTTTCAAGCATAAGAAGAAAAAAAATAATCCAAAAACATTTTTTACCGCCTGTCAAAAAATTGGGAAAATTAATCCTAGTTATCAAAAAAAAATCTTTTTCAAATTGATCGTGGATAAATTATAGGAAAAGTGCCAAAATCTCTATATAAGCCATTCATTCGAAAGTTATGAAAAAAGTATGACAGTGCCGCTTCCCCCCCCCCCCCCCTTAGTAGAAATAGGGTTAAAATTACTCTGAAAGAAACTTCACCGAAATTTAAGTTGTTCACTGAAACTTAGATCTTTCCTATTGTTATGGCTCCAAGAAAATTAATTGTTTAAAAGAATCTTTTAATATTATAACAGAGTATACAATAACTCTATTCATAGCTTCTGTTTTGGCTGCAAAATGATATCAATCGATTTCATTCAGTTCTGGTTTTATATTTAATTGTTTTTTTCTCTTTTTATTGATGACTAAAAGAAAGAAAAAGACGAAAGAAATTGCAAGAAGTTTTTTTATCAAAAAAAAAAGAAGAAAAACTAGACAAGATATGTAATAGAGAAGGTATCCTGCCGGTACATGACGACTAAAAAACGTCAACGTTTTACGGCGTTTATTAGGCGTCGCGTACCGAATTGATTTGAACTATATAAGGCATTCGTCGGTGACTGGACATTGAATTCGACGTCGTTGAAAAACGCCGTTGTTGTGAAAGTTAAATTAGGGGAAATCTATATGTATAAAAAGGGTACACGACTTGAAAGATTGCCGGACACGGTACCGTATAGCTTCATGCACTGACAATGGATTGCCGCATATTCACTATTTGTATGTGGCATTGACGGTTTCAAGTAAATAAGCTTGCAAGTGATTCGTTTCTTCATTCCAATGTACCAATCAAATGCAAGATACTAAACATTAATTTAATAGCAATCTTATGAGTTAGTGATTGTAGTAAATTTAATCGATACGGCGTTGAAGGCTACCTGAAATATAAACCCGAATACGGACTTGAATACGGCTGTACGTTGCTATGAACGTATCCGGGCACATATTTGACAGTTGTTTTACGCCGTGCACACTTGCTGATAAAATTACAACACGCCGTTTTTATATAAGCAACTTAGGTCTCAGTACTGACAGTTGCTTAGGATTAACTGAACATTCAATACTAGAAGTTGCTTAAAACAGTTGCTAAATGTTTCCATATTCACTTTTGAAAGAATGATAATAGAAAGGTGTGATTCTAAGACTTTATGCAGACTATATTAATACTATATTACACATAGGTTTTTATTATGGAAACGAGAAAAAAAAACAAGGCAGCTGATACAGCGTCTCGAATTGACTTTAAAAATGTAAATAAACAATCATGAAGTTGCTTATGGTTATGATGGAGTACTAAAAGTAGTCTAACTTTTTACTGTCCGAGTACTGGTTGCTTATAAAATTGGTGCTTATATAAAAAAGTGTGTTTATTTATTGCTACATTTGACTTTCCTACGTATAAAGTTCTATGAAATTAATGTTGTTATTTGTTTCTTTTTAGCTCTTCTTCAGGTCGAATACGAATATAATTATGATTGATGTTAGTTGACAACGAAATTAGAACATAAGCGTAAATTTAACCTTGATAATAGAGAAAATATTCAACGCTTTTACTTTTAGTTTGAATATAAAAAC
Source organism: Neoturris breviconis (assembly GCA_032360805.1). NCBI lineage: Eukaryota > Metazoa > Cnidaria > Hydrozoa > Anthoathecata > Pandeidae > Neoturris > Neoturris breviconis. The sequence goes on along the minus strand of JAULBZ010001372.1, from coordinate 3,628 downwards.
AACGTTATAATAAACTAGCCTCTGCCACAGACTATGTGACTATCTTCCAGATCTCACATAATCTGTTTTATTCTGCAGTAAATGTAATACATTGACGTCAGAATTCATCAACACAAAACGCGTTAATAAATGGTAACTTGTGCAACAGAATAATAATTGTTTATTTTTCATAGTAGCTTTGGTACCATTATTAACTATAATGAAGAGTCGAATCAGAAATATTTTAAATAAATAAATAAATAATAAATAAATTTTAACTGAATAAGATATTGGTAGTGCGACATCAACGATTAATTAAATTGTTGTTACACACAGGCTATGTGTTTCTGCAAGGCCTAATACATACAGGCTAATTTGTTTCTGCAAGGCAATATCCTTGGTACTAATACACGCAGGCTAATGTGTTTCTGCAAGGCAATACCCTTGGTACTATGTTTATATATCGGTACTATATTTATATTACAAAAACGCAAAGCATGTACAACCTACACTTTTTTTTTTTTTTTTAACTTATTAATGTACAAAGCCTGTGAACGGTTGCGTCTGGCAAGTATATGATTAGAATTTTCAAAACTAAGAAATAAACAGACTAAAAGAGAAAATCGACTTTCGTCTGTATATCAGGCTATAGTACACCTATTCACAAATACGTGAAAACGATTTGTTTCCTGTTCAAAGTAGAACTTCTTGCAATTCAATGACTTCCTTTTTGTGCATGGCACTGTACAAAAAGATATTGTATTGCAACAGGTTCTACTTTGAACAGCCAATACCTCCTATTTTTGAATATGTCTATTAATTTACTTTAATTTTTTTTTCTTTGTGTAAGTTCATGGGTTGTTGTGACAAAAAATTGAATTCAATTTGTACCAATAGAATGTCTTCTTTTGGCTTTCGTGCGAAGTTTCCACCTATTGGAAATTAAAGTCACTTTTCGAATATCATTGAAAAATTAAAATTAGTACTTAGAAATAAGAAAAAGAGCAACAGAATGAATATTTACCATGCCTTAACGAATTAATATTTTTAGAATTTTTTTTTTTAGTCCTCTCTCCCCTCGGAGATTTCAACTACAGATAATAAATATTACATTCAAAGAAGCGCAGTATTTGGCGCCCACAATTGTTGGAAACATGAGTTAGCCTAAATTGAATTCTTAAAATAAGCCTTATAACTAAATTTAACATATAAGTCCGAACATCTGTATAAATTCCTGTATAGACCCACAGTCTCGTTTAAGGAATCGAGTGTCTGTTAGGGTTAATAATAAAGTTTACCAGTTAGTCCACGACTTCGAATCAACCAAATAACTGGGACATTGTAACGCCGTAGTAACGTTAATCTGTTTTTGTATGTCTAAAACGATCTTGGGGATTCCCTAGAGATTTATCGGTTAGATCTTAGGATTGTTGTTTCTATCAACCTAGTACTCAGGCACTTGAAGCAAATTCGACTTGGTAATCAAAATTTAAGGATTTTTGTGTGAGTTAAAATTTTTCTCCAATATTTTTTATCAGGATTATAGTATCCCTTTTATAATATAATTGGAACTTTCCTAGTGTAAAGGAACATGGTTTTAGAATCCAAAAGAACACCAAGTTTAGAAATGGGGGCAGCAGTCTAATTGCCCACCCCGTTTAATTGCATTCAATTCTCCAAGTGGTGTTGGTCAAAAGACAAAATCTCAGAGGAATAAGCCTAGAATTAGAAATGGGAAAAACTGAGGCCCAACGGAATTTCTCAAAAACTTCATATAATTCCTCCTCGGGGGATTTCAGTTTAAAAGACAAATCTCTGACAAATCTCTGACAAATCTCTGACAAATAGCTTTTCAATTTTCATCTACAAAACCCCATAAAAGTAATAAAAATGTGCGATCAGAAAAAGTGAGGCAGATTTTTCAAAAATATTTTATACCATTTCGTTCTTTATATGACTTCAATGGGCAATACCAAATTTCAGCTGAAAATGTCAAACGGTTCTTTTTTGTCGTTTAAAAACCTTCAAAATTGTAAATATGTGAGCGAGACTAACAAACGAGAATTATATCGTTTCATGATCTAGGCAATTTTTGTTTAAAATATGAAATTTTAGCAGTAAACGTTATATCGATCGAAAACTTTCAAAAAAGCAAAGATGAGCGAGGGTGATAAGCGAGAAGGGGCCATGTCAAAATAAAATCTGCAGAGGAGATAAATAAGTCAATCCATTGCAAGTTTGTTGACCTAACACAGTTCTGTATAGATTCATTTTTAGTTGATTCAACTCTCTATCAACAAAGTTGGTATTGGTCCAAAATTTTGAGATGGTCCCTAAAGTGTTTTTACTTTTATTGGGTGAGCGAGGCGAATAAGCTAGGAACAAATTAAAAAAACCCAGTTATATCCTTTTGTGCTCGAAATAATTTCGGTTTAGAATACCGAATTTCAGTCGGTCCTATTTTCCAGGCCAACCAGTAATTTAAGGATTGCGGAGCGTGAGTGTACTATATGTTCGCAAGTAAAATCTTTGAGACAGACGGGCAAGCTGGCAGAGGAACACAGGTAAAGACCAGACAGACGAATAGGCATATGGATTTAGATCCCCAGCAGAAGAAAGGCCTAGGATAGGCAAACATAGGCAGAGGCAAGGTGGCAAGAAAAAGGCAATAGAGCAAAGGCACCAGATAAGAACCATAAGAAATGGAAAGATTCCGGCCAAAAAACCCTCTCAAAACCTAAAAATGAGCGAGGCGAATGGGTATTGCCGAAGTTTTTTTGCGTTTTTTGTCTGTAAGTTGCGCAAAATGACGGGCGGGTTTGGAGGAGTAGCGCGGACCACGTGTTTTGCCTTGAGGACGTTATCATATGTAAAAAAATCATCAAAAAATAATAATGCTAAACGTTAGTTATGTTGGTTGAACTAGTAGACTCAACCCTAAAAAAGCTGGTTCAAAGTCAGCAGTAGCGACGCTAGAAAAACGTCGAACGACGTTACTCTAGCGTCTTTACTGCTGACTTTGCACAAGTTTTTTACCTACTGAGAAGCTAATCAATAACAGAACGCAGAAGATTGCGGAATGGTATTACGAATAAATGCGGACTGCGGACTGTGTATTGGCTAGAGATATCATATAAACGGGGGTAGAACGGAGGTTTACGGGGGTATAAGAAACTATATTCGGTAGTTTTAAATGCATAAACCTCAACAAACAATTTCTCTACATCTTATTGAAAATAGAAAAAGAGCACAAAGAAGATAACTCCAATTGCATGGAACTTATTATAGCATATCGCATAAAGGTAGACAATGTATGACAGTTGAAAGTAAGTATTATTATTTATTTTTTATTAATTACTTTGTTTTGGATAATTTTCTGAATGAAACAACAACATATTTGAAATAAAATCTTGAATAAGAAAGATACATACTTCAAATACTTTATGAAATGCTAGAAATGTGTAAAATTACTGAAAATACCTCAAAAAGGGGTCAAAATCATGTGAAACGGGTGCAACATCGAATATTTTATTATTTCTACCATTATATAAAGCTAGTAATTAATAAACCACATTACCCAGCCGGCAAAAACCTGTTCAAAGTCAGCAAAATAACGTTAGAACAACGTTCTTTGAACGTTGTTCTAACG